>WJSH01026413.1:636-12477 GCA_009757365.2 Lepidium campestre | reverse complement strand
GATCTCGAGATTGATTATGGTAATATTGCAACTATTTTATAAATACCATGCGCATAACTTAGCTTCTAACCCTTGTGAGCTATGTGCCCATTTGATATGTGCAGAGGACTTTATTAAATCACAGGTGGTTGAAGTTCCTTACATTGATCCAAGAGCATATGACTCTGATAGCATGGATGAGGAAGAGGAACAAGACGATGGTGAAAGAACTGATCAGGATGAGGAAGCAAAGATTGAAGAGGAAGAGGAGGGTGAGAGGGCGAGTGTGGGCAGCGGATGGGGAAGAATCATATTTCCTCCATTTCGGAAAGGGAAACAAGTGACGTTGGATATGTGTGTACCAACAAAAGAGGACGGGTCAGAAGGAGCATTTGAAAGGAGAGTGATAACAAAGAGCAAGAACCCAGATCTTCATTTGCAGGCCAAGAAATCGTTTTGGGGCGACCTATGGCCACTAACGACTCAACAAGAAAGTGGCAAAGAGAAGCAAGTAGATGTTGAATGGTGTCGGCCAGATCAAGAGCAAAAATGGGGTACATGGCCTTAGTCTTAGCTTAATAGTTTAGGAATTTTGTCATCAATGTAATATCATGACACTCTTAGTCAGGTATTATAAGACACTTTCCCACAGAAAGGCAGAAGAAATGTAGTTACAATTACGATATTTTATTCTCAAATAAACAACGTTAACATTTTTGACAACACTAGGGATTGCACCGGGTCTCAATAAAAGTATATATATTTTATAAAAATTTGTTTTATTATTAGCAGTAAGCAAATTATTAAAAAAAAATTGTATATTTGATATTTTGGAAGTATGGAAAAAACAAATTTATTCTTTTGTAAATTATAATTATAGTTCTAAGATATGTTGCCCTATGGTGGAAGTATTCCATAAAAAAAATTAATTTTCATGTGCATATCATATGTTGACGACAGTGAAGTATTTAAGGTATGTAAATTAGTAATTACCTTTGGTAATAATACCTTTTGCTGTTGATGGAGTTTTAGGTTTCAGTTTTATTTTTTTTTGATAATAGGAATGGTCGCATGTTATTTGTCAATGCTTTGGAAATTGACAGTTTTTGCTTGCTTACCAATAATTGTTATGTCTAGTTGAAAAATGAATTTAAATAATTTTGTTATTTATTTCCACATCTTATGATGCAAGTGATTAATTACAATAACTAATAACTCACCATGTCTTCCATGTTCAACTCGCCACTATACATGAAATTAGTCGTAGCCTTTAATGCTTCTGGTGATACATCGATCAAAGTAAATGGCTTTCGCTTATCATATTTGTAAACATCTACATGTCCATTGCTAATAAATGAAAATTGAGTATCAATTTTTCCGTGTTCATAAGAAGTTAGAACTGTAACCCCAAAAGAACCTTAGCAAATGAGAGACTCCAAATCACAATAACTCCGACACCCCTTAAACCCAATACTGCACATTTCTTTCTCTATAATCCTATTTGAAAGATTTAGCAAGTAAAATATTTAGCTGTGAATAAGTCAAAGTCAAGCATCGAGTAATTTAAAATCACAACAACTCCGGGATTGAGCAGGAATCATTAGCAAACAATCTCACTAATTTGCCCTGCATAATCAAAAAGAACCCATGTAAATCAAATTCACTATCCAGGGAATGTTATAATTCAAAAAAAGTCAATGTATTCATAATATTCCTCTTAACTAAATTAGTTGCCGTGCCATAGATCTCTCACGTTTAGCTGCAGCTTCTTGTCTCTTTGACAGCTTGGCTTGAAGACACATGATCGACATGACTGCAATTCGCTCTAGAAAATATAAAGTTCATAATTAACTGAAAGAGATGATTGTCACCTCTATTTTTCGAACGCAGGCTTCATCTGCTAGCTGTTTCTGGAGTGTTTGCTGACATGTTTCACTTTCTAAGGCGAGGCGAACACCTCTTCAACATACATAAGCCTGAACTCTTGATGTGATCGTAGAAAGCTCTGGAGAGGAAGAGCCAGAGATAGCTGGGAGAATAACACGTTCAAGGGCTAAGGAGCTAGCAAATGAAGCTCATACACTCATCACCAGCGCAGACATCAATCAAAAAGAAGCTGAATCTGACATCTTCAATATATCGTCCTTGAAGATTAAATAACCCGGTAACATTCACTAGGTAACTTCGGTGATGATCTTGTACTCTTTTCCTTGGCAGGGATTTTGGTAGGAAGGAGGTTATCTAAGTGATGTTACAAAGGGAATAACGTGCAAGTCACATCGACTTAAGCACTAGATTTATAGGCGCACCACTTAGGTTCCTATTTAAGAAAGGGACGCCTTGTTATTTTTAGTTTAGACGCTTGGTTGTTTTAAGTTAGACGCCTGGTTGTTTTAATTTAAACGCCTTGTTGTTTTTCTTTAAACGCCTTGTTGTTTTTCCTGTTTTTCCCTGTTTAACCTAATCCTTAGTATAAAAGGAGAGCCTTAGAAACCTTTGAACCTTTGTGTTCTTTTCGAGATCAAAGCATCTCACCTTCTTGTTCAAGCATCTCCTTACATTCATTGTGAATTCAAGAGAGATTTCTAACCAACACAAGTGATTATCATCACACTTGTGTGTCGAAACCATCATCATCTTCAATCAATCATCTTCGTACTCTCTCTTTACTTCACGGCATCACCATCTTCATCTTCGGCCTTCTCTTCCGACGGCATCCTCCTCGAATTTCTCTTTTTAATAGATTTTGTTGTGTTTTTGTGTTAATTTCTTAAAGTTTTAGGTACTCTATAGTCATCTTCATCACTCCTCTAAGGTATGAATTCATTAGCTCCATTTTAATAGAAGTTCACAACTTCAAAATTGGGTATTTTCCATATAACTCGAATTTGAGGGTTTTGTTGAGTGAGTTGAGTTGTGTTGTGTTGAATGTTGGTTGAGTATCTTGATTAGAACACAAAATTACAAGGCTAATGAGTTAATTTTGAAATTGTCGAAAAGTTAGGTTGAAGATGATGAATAGTAATGAAAATCTACAAAACCTTGAAGGAAAACCTACAACAGAGAAAAATGTTTTACATCGATAAACCTACAAAACATGTGAACTAAGTCCACAACGACAAATCTACAAAACAAAAATTATAAACCTACAAATAAGGAAAATAAACTAGTTGTTGAAAACCCAAAAGTAAACCTACAATATGTTAAATACCTACAATGCGTAAACACTAAATATAACTAAATTTAACCTACATTACAAGATCCGTAAGACCAGAACGAAGAAGTTCTAAAACCTACAATACTTGAAAGAAAACCTACAACATAGAAGAATGATTTACAGCGATAAACCTACAAAAGATAAACATACATCAAACGAAAAACAAACCTACAAAGCAAGAGAAATAATATACATGCAAGGCATGAGAGATAAACTTACAATAAAGAACGATATCTTGCAAAGATAAACCTACGTCAAAAGAAAAAGTACTAAAACCTACAATACCTGAAAGGAAAACCTACAACATAGAATGATGTTTTTCAGCGATAAACCTACAAAACACTAACAATAAACCTATAAAAGAAAAACCTACATCAAACGAAAAACAAACCTAAAAAGCAAGAAAAACCATAAACTTACATAACCAACCTTAAAAACATACATATAAGGCATACAAAACTAACATTATAGACCCACATAACTGACTTTCCAAACCTACAAAAGAAGTCTAATCTTGTGATATGAAATGAAATAAACCTACAATGCGTTAGTTATAAACCTACAACAAACGTCGATGATAACTAAAAATAAACCTACCACGAAGATAACAAAAACCTACAAAGCCTGATTAACTAAATCGGCTACACCCTAGAGACAAACCTACAAGGATTTCAACACAAACCTACAAGGATTTCAACACAAACCTACAAGAAAGACGACAAAAACCTACAAAACTAAAACCGTAAATCTACATAGCCGAAAATAAAATCTACAAAAGGAGACAAATCTAGTGATTCGAGGTTAAAAAAACCTACAATGCGTTACGTATAAACCTACAACAAACGATGATACCAACTCAAATAAACCTACAAGGAAGACGATAAAAACCTACAAAACCATTACCGTAAATCGACATAGCTGAAAACAAAACCTACAGAAGGAGACAAATCTAGTGATTCGAGGTTAATTAAACCTACAATGCATTATGTATAAATCAACAACAAATGATGATACCAACTCAAATAAACCTACAAGGAAGACTATCAAAACCAACAATGAAGACTACGAAAACCTACAAAGAATGATGAACTAAATCGAAAACACATGGGATACAAACTTACAAAGTGAAAGCGTGGATCCGGATTTCTTACAAACCTACAAAGAATAACACACAAACCTACAAAACAGGAACTATAAATCTACAACGCTTTAAAATTAAACCTACATTGAACGAGAAATGACTCGTCGAAGTTCAACAGCAAAACCTACAAAAGCTGTTACAAAAACCTACAAAACACAGTCTATAAATCAACATGAAATGATAACTAAACCTACAATACATGAGAACTAAAACCTACAAAGGAGACTTTTAAAACCTACATAACTGAACACATAAACTTACATAACTAGACACATAAACCTAAAATTCATCACAACAATTTCTCATTTTCCGCGCGCTGACGTGGAATTACTCATTAATGGAAGTTTCGTAATATTTTTTTTTGTTTTCAAATGAAATAAGGGTAAAACTGCCTTATTTGACCAATAAAGACTAGATTTACAAATCATATCTTTTAGTAATTAACCCATCTTTCTGAACTAGTTTAGTAATTCACCATAATCTAAAATAACTTCACCCCCACATTTTCTTGCGCAAAAATTTTATCACAGTTTAAGGTCTTTCATAGAAGTGGTTTGAAAAAGGTAATCCACCCTTCTTTTAAAGCCAATGAACTATCACGAATAAAACATGCGATAGAAAGGACAGTAACAAATCAACTTTTTTTTTTTTGTTTTTTGTAATTCAGGAGTTTCCAAACCTTATGGGAGGGGCTTAGCTATTCTCTTGGGGGTGGTGTAGCCCACAGATAGACTCTCACCTCCGGGTATTCAAATGAGTCGAAAGCATGGGCCCATATCCGTGTAAGGGTGACTAAGAAATTGTGTGTTAGTTTCGCATAGCAAAGGAATCAAATCTGCAAACCTGTCAAAAAAATCAACTTCATAAGGTGAATTGAAACCAGAAATTTTCTACTTTGTTCATAAACTGCACACCCATATGATTGAAGCGAAGTTGAAGTAGAGAGCCCAACATCTCTCATGGTATGCGTATTGGAACCTTCAATTCCGTCTTGAAGTTTGGCAAAGCCGAAATCATTTGAATTCTTTCTCCTGAGCCTACTCTTGGTGGCAATCTTCACCTTAGCCAGTTAAACAAACATATTATGCAAACACAGAGTTGAAAGTTGTCTACATTTTTAACCACATATAAGAGTTGAAAGTTTTATACATTTTTAACCACATATAATTAGTAATTACTAATTAGATTAAGAGATATTCTAGTAATAAAAAGAGCTTAAAGTACTCACCTTTTCAGCCTTTTTTAACGACCTTGATTTATCAGATTTAATGAAACCAACCAATGCTTTAATTAAAACCGATCGGTTTCTTTTTGCCGGACCGACAGAAACCGATGACCGAACAAAATTTTAAATCTCACCGATCAGTTTGTGACTACAAATCAAAATCAATTCGAAAACCGAGAATTTCGGTTCGGCCGCTTCGATCTCTTCCGGATTTTTCCGGAATCCCAGAACTAGATTTAACTATGAAAAAGAATCTAAACTATAAACTTTGATTGCTAGAGTAATAAGTAGTTATAAGTTATGACACAAATGCACACAAATCATAAACTCAATTAAGTCACTAAATTCCTCAGACAATGTTTGGATCCCAAACTTTAAATCCACAAATATAGTGACAAACACTAAAATCAACTAACAACACATAAATCCCTGGAAAAAAACTCTTAAATCAAACAGATGAAAAAATTGTATGACCAATTTATATGATGGGCACACTCCTGAATTATAAAGGATAAATATAAAAGAACACAAACAAAAAATATAACTTTGATACCGTTACTTAAACGTAATCGGAGATGGAATAGAGTCGAGATAAAATCTCTCTCCTTAATTCTTTTAACGCCTATAGTGTGCCGGCTTGATGCGTTCAAGAATCCCAGGATAAAAATACTTCGGTTTCTCTCATCTTGTAACATTCGAAATTAAGAGCTAACGAACTCTAGAACCATGTTGTACTCTTAGACTCAATAGAAGATAAGAAGATGAAGAGGATTGTGATCTTTTGTGTGTTTCACCATTATTGTTTACAATTGTTCTTTCTACCATTCATCTTACCATGAGAAGATGAATCACTTGGTTATATAACAAAATATTCAACATAAGAAATAAAGAGGATTTATGAGAATTAATTCTCAACATTTAAACCTTTCATTTCATCTTTCTAATGAATTCATTTGTGGTTACACAATTCACAATTAAGGAGAAATAATTGTTGAATATTTCAACATTGTAACTTAACTACATTTTAGAAAATAATAAAATAATTATTCGGTTTATTAGCCTAAACAATATTTTCCAAATGCACATCCATTTCTCATTCACATTTACTTCAATATTGACATGTAATTACACTATCACATAGTGCTTATTACAAAGAATTTAAAGACTCCAAGATTTTGTCAATTTGAAGTTCTAACAAAAATAACTTTAGCGTTCATTTAATAAATTTATAAATTTTTGTATTTTCTTAAGTTTGGGATTAGTGAGTAGATTGGTATTGAATATGCTTTTAATTCATAATCTTTGGCTTTAGACATTTATATGCCTTTAATCAAAAGAGTTAAAATCTGCCCCATGTTCTTTGTCTAAAACTTCTAAACATTGTGCTTAGTAATGAATCTGTTTTCCATTCTGACCAAAAAAAAAAAAAAGAATCTGTTTTCCATTCAAATTTTTTGTCAAGAATTTATGACTGTTTCCAACTCTTGCTCGGTTTTTCCATCCAAAAACATATAAAACCAAGCCATCATTGGTTTTCTCCAAAGTATTAATCTGTTTATAGAATAATGTTTCTCACTTCTCAAGCTTTCACCTTTTTAAATATCTGGTTACATATACGTTTGTAGTAAAGAACGTTTACTAAACCGATATAGATTATTAATGGATGCTGGTTTTTTTTGGATTTTGGATTTTAAAACTTTGTTAATATATTTTTTAGCTTTTAAAATTATCTTATTTGGGTTGGCTTGATATATGCATCTTTGTTTTGTATAAAGAGTCTTGTCCTTTTGTTGAAGTGCTTTTATGAGCTTGTAGCTCGATACTATTGGTTTAAAGAGTTTCCTTACTTGTTCGACTGTATATATGGCGACGAAACTAGGAGTTGACTTGTTTTCTTGCAAATTTGACATTGCAACTCCATCATCTATCTCAGATTTTCAGAGTGTTAGAGTCTCATCCACTTAAATGTTTATTTTATGTTCTAAATTTTTCGGATATGTTGTATAGTGTTTTTTGTATTGTTGTACTAAACTTTTAATATAATGGAAGCGTTTTAGTGAGAAAAAAAGACATGATCATGGTACTTACGGTCTTCAAAATTTTCATTTTCGTTGAGTGACATACACTTATTTTTGATTGAGGAATCTTTGCATCCATTTGATATAATTTGAAGTTATACATGTTACTCCAACAATAAATGTATCGATTCCAAATGCCCTACTGATATAATTTAGCTTACAATATACATATAATTTTTTTTAGATAATATTGTTTTTTTTTTAATTTCTAGCTGTTTATATCATAGAATTGATTACTTGACTCGTTCAGAACGAAGTAAATGTAAGGAATTAGTTTGTAAATTATTCTCCTAAACATGATTTAAATCCAAATATCCAATATAGCTGTGACGAATTTTTTTTTTTTGTTTGAAAACCAAATACTACTAATTGAAAACTACTCCCTCAATCTCGTAATAAATCATCTTTTAGTTTTATTAGAGGTTACTTCGGGCTACCACCGGAATTGTTATATATATACACGTTTTTAGATGTTTATTTGCTATAATATAAGTGTAAAAATTTTATGTTCCAAATTATTATTGCGTTTTAGTTGCTTTATTAGTGTGTTGTAAATAGTTTTAGTCGTCCGGTATTATATTATATATATTTTTATATTATTATTTAACATCATGTATATACATAAATTTCTATAAGTAGCATGGATATTGAGAAAATTTTATTAAACAATTGTAGTTGATGACAATATTTAAAAAAATATATATGAAGTAGTGGTTAAACTTTTGAATTTGAAGTCAGTTCCAAAAAAGAAGTACGTAGTGGTCATTAAACGGGAAAACGGCTAAAAATTAACTGAATTTTTTCTATCGGACTGTTTCATATATGAATTCGATAGCCTCGGGTATTTTTACGTGAAATACTTAAAAATTTAAAAAATAGACACGAATTTATAAAATAATACTAAAACTTGACCGTCAACGTCATTAGTCAACAGTTTTCCACCCGTTAAATAGCCGTTAACGACCGTTAAGTGATAATTGATTTGGCGGGAAAACAGCCAAAATCTAACTGAACTTTTTCCATTGGGCCGTTTCATACATGAACTCAAAAATAGACACGAACTTATAAAATAATGCTAAAACCTACATTTACCGTCAACGTCAATAGATTACAGATGGTTACGCTTCTGAGCATTACTATGATTAACTATCTTAAATAGATTGCCTTAATATATAATTAGGACTAATTATTTTCTGAATATATATTGTGCATATTGATTTATTTTCAAAAAGGATTGTACAGTATATTATTCATTTTATGGATAAAAAGATTGCACAGTATATTTTTCGAATAAAAGTATTGCACAGTATATTTTCTGAACTCACTAATTAGTATATCCATACATAGTAGCCGTGAGCATAAAAACCAGACTCGAAGATTCGAACCGGATCCGACCCAAAAAATAAAACTCGAATCCGAATTCGAACCGCTCTAAATACTTGAACGGATCCTAAATTTTTGGAACCAAAGAACCAGATCCGAACCTGGACCCAAAACGGGAACCGAACGGGTACCCGAAGACGCGATTTTATGGTATTTTTTAGGTATTTTTAGAATTTTTTTTTTAGTATTCTATAAGTATTTTTTGGTATTTTTAGATATTTTCATATATTTTTTTGAATATTTGGGTATTCAAATATTTTTTAGTTTTTTTTGGTATTTTTAGGTAATTTTTGGTTCTTTAAAATTAGACCCGAACCGTGTCCCGAATGGAACCGACCCGAAACCGAACCAAAATAGTAGCTGGTCCAATATAAGTCTAAAATTTCTGGACCCGAAAGACCCAGACCCGAAAGGACTGACCTGAACCCGACCCGAAGACCCGAATGCCCAGGCCTATATGCTATGTCTTGTTTCCGCCTTCTTAAATCGATTACAAGCAAGATTACTTCTGCCATTGCGAATTTTTGGTGGAGGAGTTCTCAGGTTTCAAAAGGGATTCATTGGTCTAAATGAGAGGCTTTGTGTAAGGGAAATGGAGAAGGAGGCTTGGGTTTCAGGTATATTGTTGATTTCAATTATGCTCTTCTTGCCAAACAATTATGGCGGCTATTAGACAACCATGAAAGTTTGGTGGCTAGGGTTTTGAGGGGACGATATTTTAAGGATGGTAATCCTCTCCGACCTTGTAAGGACTTTGCTTCTTCTTATGGATAGCGAAGTATTATTTCTTCGCGCTTTTTAGTTCTTAAGAGCATGATTAGGCGGATTGGTAATGAGAGTTCGACTAAGGTGTGGCAGAATCCTTGGATCCCGGACACTGTTCCCCGTTCCTCGGAGGGACTTGGTCCCACTATCTACCCATTTCTAACTGTGGATCAGTTGATTGATCAAGAGTCTTTGTGTTGGCGTGTGGAGTTGGTTCGTCAGCTCTTCACTCCTCGGGCTGCATCTTTAATTTTAGGGATTTCTTTACCTATGAGGAATAGGGCTGATTGGTTGGGTTGGCATTTTACAAGAACATGTCGGTACTCGGTTTGGTCAGGGTGTTGGGCAGAATCGACACTTTCAAGAGTTGAATTCGGCCAATATGGTCCTCATTTTAAGGACCTGTAAGCACATGTTTGGAAAGTTAACTGCCCTACCATGCTCAAGCACTTTATGTGGCAGGTAGTCTCGGGCCAAGTAGTTGTTAAAGCTAGTTTGGCTAAGAGGGGGTCTCTAGAGATGATTTATGTTCGAGGTGTGGGATGGAGGCTGAAAGTATAAATCATGCTCTCTTTGACTGTCCTCCAGCCCTTCAGTCTTAGGCTTTTTCCAGAATAGCCTCGCCTATTGGAGTTTTTCATGGTTCGTCGGTGCCATTCAATCTTGACTATTTGTTATGGAGGTGTCCTCAGGGGTCCGATGTCTCGAGCTTTCCTTGGATCTTATGGTTTATTTGGAAAGCTCGGAATGACAAAGTATTCTCTAACATTGATAGGGACCCAAGAGGTATCGTGGAACATGCATAGGTAGAGGCAGATGCATGGTTTCGAGCTCAGGTTAGGAAGGTCTCTCTTGGTTTATACCAGATTACTATTATTCAGACTGGTAGAAACCAAGATGAGATAGTTTTTCGTTCGTTATCGGTTCTTGGCAATTTTATTGGGTATCAATGCTTCATTGATGGTTCTTGGAAGGACTCTGATGTACTTTCTGGCTTGGGATGGTATTGATTTACGCATGAGCCAAGGGGTTAATCTTGGCACCTCAGGGATTCGCATGAGTCTTTCTCCATTGCATTGTGAGATTGATTCCCTCTTGTGGGCAATGAGTTGCCTGATTTCTTTGCAGATTTTGAAGTTGCCTTTGCGGTGGATTGCATGGACGTTCTCAAGGTGTTTGAAGATCCCGATAACTGGCATGCTTTCCAGAACTATATTGAAGATTTTTCAAAATTCAAGAGCTTGTTTTTTTTCTTTTCTCTTTCTTACATTCCTCGCTCTCTTAATCACAAAGCTGACTTCTTGACCCGTAATGTTAGAGGATTACCATGAGGCAATTCTTTTGTAAACTCTTTGCATGTTCTATGGCGTTCGACCTTAGATATACGAATGAAAGTTAAGTTGAATATATATAGTTTCTAGTTGAACAAAAATATATATAGTTTCTTAAATAACGAATATCAAATTATCAATGTACATTTTTCAGTTTCCACTTTTGTTCCTCTGCTTCGTTATCATAACTTTGGTCTCATCATATATCATTGAGAGAGATTAAGACCATCTCCACTAGAGTCTTTCAATGGATCTGTCATCCGTAAAATAAATAAAAAATAAATAAGAAATATTATTTTAAGTATCTAGTAATTAACTAAAAATCTAAACATCGAACGTTTAGATGTTTCAATATAAATTTATAAATAAGTGTCTACAAAGCAATGACCAAATCTAATATCAGCCTACAAAATGACAAGCTCAATACTCAGTTTAGTTATGGCTTTTGTTTACCACAAGTTGTACAATTTTAAAATAGGTAAAACAACAGTATGAAGTTCAATAAATACCTGGAGAGGAATAAGGAGAAACAAAATCAGGAAACTGAAAACCGATGCAACTCCCAGTTGTTGAGCGGAGCTAGGATTTATGTTTATGGATGTCAAAATAGTTTTTTAAAAAAAAATTATATAAATTTAATCTTTAAAAATATTATTACAAATAGTTATATCAAATATTTTTAAAATTTTTATCACGGTTTTATTTGTTATCATTTACTATGC
>WJSH01026382.1:624-15051 GCA_009757365.2 Lepidium campestre | reverse complement strand
ATGTATAAACAAAGGCTTATGTGATTTGTATTATGAGAGAATGAGAAGCTTCTTGATCAAAATTGTTTTCTTTTTATTCTTGAATAAGAGATCAAAAATAGCATATTCTCTTTGTTTTAAAGAATTTTGGAATTTTCAACTATACCATTTTATGCTCTTTATGGAAAAAAAAACTATGAAATTCTTTAAGCTATAAAACTATTTTTTGTTTATAATTACGGAAATTTTAGATCGAAACGCATAAATTACCGGATATCTATTATAATTGGGAGTTTTTGTCACTAAACGTTTAGATTTGGCTATATATCTTAGTATTAATTACGTTTTTCATAAGCAGACTAAACATGTTTATTGATCTCATTGCCATCTACATTAAGGTTATTGAGCGACAATAATTTGAGGTTTTTTTTACCAAGTTAAGTATTTTTGACATTCATACTCCAACTTGAGATGATGTATTAGGAGATTGTTTGTGGTATGGCTTCATACATGAAGAAATTGTTCATGGTATGACTTCCACTAAACATATTTCAACTACTACATATTTGGCCGATATCTACATTAAGGTTCTTGAGCGGAAACAATTTGATGTATTCTTCCAAGTTAGGTATTCGCGACATTCATACTCCTTAACATTCAGCTAGTTGCTCTAGTGCCAATATAAGAAGTTCTTCAATGAGCTTTAGCTCGATATATATGAAATCTTGACTTTAGTCCGGGGGCATCCGATCACTGAATTGAACCCTCGGACGTATATTCTTGACGTCCTTACCAAAACTTCCGGGAAACTTAAAAGACAAAATATTAGGAGATGATGTAATTAGGTAATCACACCCCTTACACAGTTTGGTAATCTAGATTGTTATATTTAGGTTTAGCCGTGTATGTATATAATACAAAACTAGGTGTCTTAACTACTATTCAGTCGGATGAAAAGGAGATGAAACAAGCTAAGAATGTTGAAAGGATAATACGTTTGACACAAATAACATTTACGTGAAACACTTACTTTCTTAACTTGAAGAACGCACATGGATGCTAGTTACATTTCAAAGATCATATCACTAATCTAATTATCACCCCAAAAAATCTATTAGCACAAAATTAGTCTAATAAATATAGCATAGCCATCATAATAACTAAAATTAATAGGAAAAACATGTAGTCTAGTGCTATTCATATGTGTAAAATATTTGGTGCAATTAGGTTCGATATTTTAAAACAGAAATATATAAAAAGAGTTTCTAACTCATATGTTGTGATTGAGTTGATGGATAATACCTTAACTTTCAAACGTAAACTCGTAAAAACTCTCGTTTGATTCCGACTCAGAACTTGGAACATTACTTTTAGGTTACTCGATTCTACATTTATTTAGATGATGTAGAATGAATTCTAATCCATTAAGGGGGTGATTGGTAATGGCAGTGAGAGCTATAGAAAACAAAAAGATTTTGAAAGCATTAAAATTATGTCAAAATCATGTTTTAAGTTTTATTTTGGCTTTCCTTTCCTTGCTCTAGAAATTAAAATTTTAATTATGGTAAGTTTTTTTGGCTGTAGAAAGCCAAAAGTCTACGGCCCAAATATATGTGCTTTGCAATTTTAAAATCAATTTATAATAAACAAAATCTTTGAAATAAATTGAAAAAAAAAAACGATGCACAAGTAAGAATCAACAAATAAGTATGCATGTTTTCATAATACCACCTCTAATGAAGTTTTAGATTTATCATTTATTAATTTAGATATTTATTATTTTATTTAAAATATTATAGAAATATGTTATAAAATTTCCACAATCTATGTTTATTACATATAGATATTTATTATTCCATTTAAAATATTATAAATTTACAATAAATCTTTTATTTATTTATTTAAAGTATTATATATCTATTATGAATTTACAACTTATTAATTTATACATTTATTATTTTATTTAAAATGTTATACATCTTATAAATCTACAGCATTTATATTTTAAGTTTTATCAATTAAGTTTTCATTTTTCAAAAATCAAAACCACAAATCTAGAGCAAAAAAATTTATAGCTAAAATACCTACAACCAAAATCCTCCAACTAAAAGTTATAGCCATTACCAATCATGCCCTAAATCTAAATATTTTGCATATATTTTTTGTTAAACTAAAGTGATCTCAAGCTTATGAAAGGGTCCATACTAATATCTAGAAATGTGTATTTTATAGATAAACGTTTTTTCAATATTTAAGTGGGCCAAAAATATTTGATAAAATTTTCATATCTCTAGAACTAATCAAGTTTTTATGGACTATTTTTGGTTATAAAAATAAATAATCAAAATTATAAAACAACCTTATAATAATAGTTTGGAATGATGCTTTTAGTGTAGAGTAAGAAAAAACAAAAAGCATAGAATTGACGTGTGTGGTTTGCTCAGACTATAACCACTGGTCACACGGTACTTCTACTACCAGTTGCAGAGGGCTAAGGTACGAGACTGGTTCTCGCTAACATGCACTTCTACTCTTTGTTTTGTCTTCACTTTATCTATTTTTCACAATTTTATTATGCATTTTTGAATATTTTAAGTTTTTTTTCAAACCATTAGATCGACAAGGCCCGATCCATAACTTAAATATTCTAATTGGAACGAGTGGAGATTCGAATCCCCTACTTGGTGCTAAACTACATCAAGAGCAAGTCAACTGGACCATCTAATTCTTTGCATTTTAAGTTAATTTCTAAAAAATCAAAATTAATATATAATATAGTTTTCATCTATTTTCAAAGAATTTCAACAATAATATATTCAAATTCTCAAAATTTTCATAATAGATTTGGATTTTTTGTATATAATTTATCTTGCGTATTACTTTTAATTATAGAATAACTAGCATTTTTAGATATAAAAATATAGTTGTATAAAATGACGATTTTAAATTCTTTTGCCTGAGTGACTAAAAAAAAATTATTTTTCCTATTATCTAAAATATTACTTTGAATTATAATCTTAAATTGAAAGTGAATTTTAAAACTTTATAATTTAATAGATTTACATGTGTAGAATATAAATATTCTTATAATAATAATAATAATAATACTACATGAAACTAATAATATGGTAAATCAAAATCAAAATTAAATTGAGTTAATTCAGATGGTTGATGATTCTCTTGATTGTACTTTTTTTGGCAAGATTCGAGTTTTTTCAATTGTGTAAACAATTTTGGTCATCCATTAACATTTTAAATGGTAAAAGAACTCTGATTTCTATGGATTTCGGAGATTAATTTGTGTTTAGACATTAGATTCCTAGATTATAAAAAACATATGGGGGATAAAATATAAATTTATCCTAAAAAAATCAAATTACTTCGAGAGGTATTAAGACGTGAACCCTTTTCAAAATATTCATTTTTATTAGAATATATTTTAGAAAAAAAAGGCTGGAATACGGCAAGAAGCTTGCTTTTGCCTTGCCTGATGTGGTGTGATTTGTGATGTTACATTTTTTCTGACAAGTCCTTCTACTTTTGTTTTCTTCCTTTTTTACTCAATTTAGTTTTATTCCTTATCACTATGATCTTAGACAAAGATTAACGTATCTTTTGTCAATGAAAGTTAGGTTTTGAGGCATTGTTCATATAAAGATGATTCTCAAATGCATCGAAACGGAAATAGGTACGTAGAAATAAAACATACGAAAACTTAGAAACAAATTTTTTCAAATTTGTAGAAAATGGATACGTTTTGAAAAAGTATATTATATATATATATATAATACAGTCAAATAGTTTATATAAAATATTACAATCCAAATCATATAAAAATATTATTAAAAAAATACAAATCCACTTAATTAATAGTAACTTATTTAACAAAAATAACCATAAACTTCAACATCAAAGATTTAGAATTTGGTTTGGGCTCTCATTAAGTTTTTGTTAAAATAATAAAAATTACTTTAAGATTTCCTAAATAATTTTATTGTGTTTACAAAAAAGGTATTCATATCACGTTTTCAAAACAGAATCGCGTTTCTATCATGTTTCCAAATCAAGATTTTTGGGAATCATGTTTTATTGTATTTCTACCTCATTTCTGAAAGTTTCCAAATCTGAAATGAGAAACAGATTTTGAATAGTGTTTTCATGTAATTTAGGTTACAAGTTACATGTATATAGAAGTTTTTAAAAATATAAATCAGTTTGACCCAAAAAAAAAGATTAATAAGTATATTACGATTTTTTTAGTAATATATCAATTTTAATAAGCATTGAATGTTGATTATATGTCGAGTCACAATCTATATACTATTACAGCTTTAAATAGTTGAAGCAGACAAAACAGACTAATTGACTGCAAACTGGATTTTTTTCCTTCATGAAATTTAATCTAATAAAAAAAATGAAAAAAAAAATTACAAACTGTTTCTATAAAACATAGCAAATTGTATTTTCAAAACTAGAACAATCTATTTATAAACAAACTGTTAATGAATTTTTTTCATGAATGTTAAATTGTTATAAACAAATTGTTATAAACAAATTGTTATACAGAAAAACCTAATAATAAAAAGAATAAAAACTGCACAGTTTGACACCGAGATTTGATCTTTTTTCTCTACTAATGAAAGAAAACAAAGAATTTTAAGGAGTGAATATTTGCTATGAACGAACATTGTTGATACAATTGTTAACAAAAAATATATATAATTAAGAAGTAACAAATGAATGAAAAAACTATGGAAGATGAGAACAACTTAGCACAACATATCAAATGGTTCTTGGTCTAGTGGTTTTCTTTAACAAGAAGGTCATGAATTCAAGTCACTTGCGATAGGTGATTTACGTCTTAAATGTGGTATTATCAAGGGCTGACCCCAAACACCGGAGGAGATTACAGGTTAAAGATCCATACTTCTACAATTTATAGAAAGAAAAACAAACTTAGCAGGACGTCATCTCCCACCCAAATTTCTTGGCACGACATGCATTGGAGTCGTCATGAACAAATCGGTCTGAAACCAGTTCTCAAACTTTGTTCAACATCATCATATCTCATGACGAAACACATTTTGAACGAGTGAAAATGATTATATTGCAAAGCCATGCAACCACCAATGGAGTCACATTACTTGATAGTTTTGGTTTCTAGGTAAAATATGTCAAGACAAAAAAAATTCACTAAAATAACACTAAGATCTCTTTATGATGAGAACCACATGTGAGAAAACAAAGTGGATATGATCTCTCTATGCTCTCAAAACCACCAACTTGCAAATGAATGATTCTCTCTACTAGAGTGAATAGCCATTATGGCTTCTAAATCTCAAGACATAGTTCCAAGAAGTCATACTAACTACACTGCAAAGCTTCAAGAAAATACACTATATCAAAACTCAAGCACAAACAAGCAAAAAAAACTATATATCAGTAGATATGATGACAAATATCATATAATATTACAAAATGACAAATTAGAGAAATTAGAAAGATCGATTGCAAAGTTTAGGTTGAATTACGAAGAATATTATAGGTCAGATTTTGACTATATTCGTAATTATCATTGAATTTATATTTTGGTTTTTACATCTCTCTTCATTTGAGTTTGGTCTGTCTCTTCTTACATGGATAAAGTTTGTGCAAAGTTTTGTCTAATTAATTGGATTCAGTTGATAATATATTTATTCGGACCAAATGTATATATTATAGTTTGATTTTGCTTAGCTACAAAAGGAAAATAAAAGATTGAATTTAAGTTGGACCAATTGCCATATTAGGAGATCAAGATGACTTCAGCGAAGATGTACTACTTTGCAACCAATCTCCCTAATTTCCTTTTCACGCATTTTCAGTGATCATTGCGTAATGCTTCTTTGTCCTTTTCCCATTTTTATTGTCTTTTTACTAAGTCAAAATATTTCCGTTACACTAGTTGTTTTTGAACCGAGTATTTTCAATATAGTTTTTTTTTTTTTAAACCGAGTTATTTCCAATAACCCTTTCCGTCAACGATGCACCCACGAGTTTATATACTATAATTTCATGAAGCCGCCTCCCTCCCACTACAAGATTATTCACTATTCTAGACGAAAAACCCGTCTAGAAATCGTTTAGACGTTTTCAGCTTGATCTATCTCTTTATATCTAGCGTCTTATTTCCATTGATAATATATGTATACAGTGGCGGACTCAAAAAAATATTATACCTGGGTCAAATTTTTTTAAAAAAATATATAATATAATTTATTTAAGAAAATTACCATTTTTTCAAAAAGATAAAAAAAAATCATAAATGCATTTAAAAGTTGAATTAAAAAGTGTCAATGGAAAGACTTGAACAATGATTTGTGGTGTCAAAAACTATAGAAAGACCAAATATTTTTATCTAGTTCCTCTTCCTTACATGTGGGTTTGCCTTTGTATATCTATATATATATATGTGTTAACAATTAGAACCCGATTTATAGCATAAATCATGCTCTCTAAAATCTTTTTTTAATTTACCAATTATAAAAGGGAGAGATCAAACCATTGATACCATAGTCATTAGTTGGATCATCGTACACCAATATGAGAAGAACTCTTGCCGACAATATTACTAAATAGTTTGAAACTTTATTCAATTCCACCACTTCCAAAATCTAGGGATTTGATCCATCGATTTGCTCTCCCTGAAGTTAAGGAGATATGGTGGTTTTCTATTAACACTACAAGAAAACAACCAGTTTGCGAGGGATATTTGTGAAGGAAAAATGTCATCTCAAATTTGCAAGGGCATTGCTAGGAAAATCAATCCACCGCAAATCCCTAGGAAATTTGTTAGGAAAATAAGTCCACCGCAAATCCCTAGCAAATTTGCAAGGGATTTACGTGACACTACAAATCCCTAACAAATTTGCGAGAAACTTGCGATGGATGACTTCCCTAGCAATTTTGCTAGGCCGTTGCGAGGGAAATGTCATGTCCCTCGCAAATCCATCGCAACCCTGAAAACTCTAATTCCGTAGCAAATTCCTCGCATCCCATGGATTAAAAAGAAACACAGCCGTTTCTTTTCTTTCTCTCTTCTTCTCTTTGCAATTTCCGGCGATCCTCCTCCTCTCTTCGCGATTTCTGGCGATCCTCTGAGTCCGTCGACCAAAACCGCCACTCCTCCTTCTCTTTCCGCCAAAGTCGAGCCCTATCCTCCTCCTCTCTTTGCAAAAGTAATATTTCTCTCCTCTCCTCCTTTCTTTATTGGTTAATCTTCATAGATTTGTGGTATTTTAGGATTTGGAACATAGATCTAGGTTTATATTTATTAGATTTTAGGTTTTCGAATTTAGATTTTGATTTAGGATGTTGGATCTTAGATTTTAAACGATTTGGAACATAAATCTAGGTTTGATTTTTTTTTTTGAATTTATAAAACGAATTTCAAAACGTTTTGGATTTTTAAAACATTTATATGAATTTTACAATGGTTTCTAAAACGTTTTTAAAATTTAAAACGATTTTCAAAACACTTATAATTTTTAATACATTTTTTTGTATTTCTAAAATGATTTTTTTGAATTTATAAAACGATTTTTTCAAGTTATAAACCATTTGTTTTTGAGTTTTTAAAACGTTTTGAATTTTTAATACATTTTAATGTATTTTTAAAATGATTTTTTAAATGTTTTGATTTTTTTTAAACATGTTTATGTATTTTTACAACGGTTTACATAACGTTTCGATTTATTTTTAAATATTTTTGAATATTTTCAGATGTTAGGAATTCCTAACTCTTATTCACGTTTTTTTCAAGCATCGGCGGATCACATCCTACGATATCTCCTGGATTTCAACCTTCGTCGTCACTGGATCTCAGCCACATACAGTAGGATTTGTTCCTCCGACGCCCAATGCTACTTTCTCCACTAAGCGGGACTACACACCTATCCAAGAGACTGATCTATCATCGTTTCTTTTCTCCTACTTGGCTCAGTCGGATCCGAAATTAGTAACTATAATTCAAGAGGTCGACTCCGAGGACGTAGAGAATTTCGAATACAGTTAGGATATATTTTGTAATATTAACTTTTACATTCTGTAAAATATTTAAATTTAAATTATTTTTATTTAAATTTATAATTTTTATAATTTTAATATATAAATTTAATATTAATTTCAATTTTAATATTAAATTTTAATTTAATATATTAAAGTCGTTTCCCTCGCAAATCCCTTGCAAAAACAACCCTCGCAAATCCTTAGCAAAAATTCTCTAACAAATTCCTTGCAAGTTTTGCGAGGGACTTGCTAGAGAACTTTTGCTTGAAATTTGCAAGGCACTTGCGAGGAAAATCAATATGCGACTAACGATTAGCGAGGGATTGAAATCCCTCGCAAGACTATCGTAAAATCTGGTTTAGTAGGGAGTTGCGATGATTTTGTCCCTCACAAACTACATGTTTTCTTGTAGTGTAAGCATCATTTCATCTAGTGCTAAGATGCAAAAAAGTTGTTCTCCCTCTAGTCCAAACACAGTTTTAGACGCAGAAGAATACCTTTTATTGGCTAGAATCTCGTTGGATCAGAGACTTCTTCTTCCCAACAAAGTAACATGTTGTGACAGCGGTTCCATTAACCTAATCTATGTTCCCAAGTTCATGGATCTGAGTCTGACTTTTTGCCTTCTATTTGGTGAGGTTTTTGGACCCGAGTTTTACTCACTATCATTCTTTAGGAAGAGATTTATCCGAACTAAGATTTTGTACTATATGTCTCTGATAATAAAATTAAAAATTTCAATCTCTCTGAAATAAAAGTTTCAAACTAATATATTCTCCGAATATTAGTTTGAAACTTAAAAACTCATCATCATGACTTACAATAGAAACTTAATTATTTGGTTTTTAAACCGAAAATATTTGGTTCTTAAATCTCAGAACTTTTATTTTAGAGATATATAAGTTTCAAACTTTTATTTTGGAAACATTAAAAGTTTAACTTAATTATCGAAAACATATAGCACATGATCTTAGTTTGTGGTGCATTTGGTGCTATATGATAGTTGTCGTGGAAAAATAAATCGATTCTAAAAACTCTTATCATTTTCCATATACATAAATATATCGTTTTCAATAATTGGCCATCGGATTCTAATCTTATCATTTAGAACCAATATGAAAAGCATAATCATCTTTCTCAATAATTTTTGCCACATAAAATTTTAAGTGGTTGAATAGAAACGTTAATATCTGTCCTTTACGGAAATTTTTTGATGTTCGCATAAAACTTTTATATATATATGTTTTATTTTTGTGAACTATTTAGAAGATACTGAAAAAACATTTTAAATTTCCCAAAGACCAATATTCTCAAAAATACAAATTATGCCAATGATATATGCTTCAAATTCGTGTGCTACAGATTTGTATCTTATTGTGTTCGTTCGCCGAACTTGTTCTTTCTGCTTTAAATTGAATAAATACTGTCTTCTGCAAAAAAAGTGAATGAAAAGAAAGATCGAATCTAAGCACATTCGAAGTTAATGGAAACAACACTTTAGGTTTAATCCATTATTCGACTATTATTAGTACTATTCATTATACGAATATTTATGTGTGTTGTTTACGTCACAATTTTTTGTTTAGGCTGGCTGATTTAACTTATACATTAAGATTTAAGTATATATAATGTTCAAAATTTCGCTCGATGTTAATGAGATGCTTGATCAAATTCTAATATCTAATGAAAAAATTGAAAATTTAAAGAAGATTAATTGAAAACTAGTTTTTTGACTTTTCTTCTACATATTTTAACCTATTATAATTTCATGAAACAATAATATAGTGTTAAAATTTTGAAAAAGTTATATATTATTATATATAGTTTGTTATTTGTAAATTCAACTCTTAAACTTAAGCAATATTCTCATCATATGATATTTTGATTTATTCACAAGTTAAATTCTAAGCGATAAAATGTGTATGATTATTATTTTTTTATTTTATGGAGAAGTTTTTATTAAATGTTTAATCAAATAAATAAATAAATATATTTCTACAAGTAATTGTATTAGCCGAAAATTAGTTGGAGATTAATCGGATTAGGTAGAAATTAGTCGAAGATTTATCGGATTAGATGGAGATTAATCAGATTAGACAAAAACTAATTATAATTTGATTTTACATTCAAATATGGCAATCAACTTAATTGATTACTATTTAATGTCTATACGAAAGATTAATCGGCTAGAGGGCTGATTTTTGAACAAAGTGTATATACTTTTATGACACTATACTTTGTTTCGCATCGCTAAAACTACAATCACCAATCGGATCCTATGAATACAAATAGCTTTAGCTGATAGGTTGAAGACAATAAAAATGTTTGAGCTGATATATAAGAAAATGACCCAAACAATATTTATGCATGGTAAACTAAAAGTCTAAAATATAAAAAACATTATTTGGAAAAAAAAAAAACCAAAAATGAATTATGGAACGAAATCCGAGTTTAATACAAGTCATGTGCGTTGTAAATCAGATTGACTGGAAGCAGCAATCTAATGATGCGATTTGTTTTTCGATGTAAAATATATTAAAAGTTGATTTAATTGATTTGATGTTATTGATAGTGATGAGAGTTTGCTACAAGTTTGTTAATTTTTATTTTTCTTTAAAATTTATTTTTGTTAAAATCTCAACTAAAATTACAGATTGATTTTCTTTCAATTTTTGCTGTCAATGTTATTAAATTCTATAAAAACATTCAAAATAAACTCTTAAGGTATTTGGTCACTGAAAAACATTTTGGTCTAAATATGTAGTTTTACATTACAGTCAACTCAAAATAGCTTTATTATTAGGCATAACAAAATTTGGAGCATAGATGGAATGTTATTTAGTTAGTTAAATTTATCTTGTATATGTACATTTTTCTTCTAGGTTAATGTACATACATTCATTTCTTCTCTTTTAAAAAATAAAAATCACATCGAAGATAAGTGAACCAGTGGTAATGATTTTTTTTATAAATCTTCTAACATCGGGGTTCGATCCCTCCTCATGATAGAATGTCTCTTAATGAAAGAACACTCCTTGATGACTTTATGGACAAAATGGAGGGTGGCTGAAGGTAGAAATAGAGTAGGGCTTATGAAAAACGTGAAAGAGATCGAATGGATTGATAGGAACACACAAAGGCTGCGGAAAGGCCTTTGATACACCCGAGTCTTCTGGATATTACGCACCAGAAGGTTGTAACATGGGATATTACACATCCAAGTTACTGAGCCCACAAGAGAGAAGAGAGGAAACTCAATCTTTACTAAAATGAATGCTGAAAATGATTGTATCACCTCGGTACAAGTAAAAAAAAAGATTTTAAAAAGTGAATTGTGGGTGATAAATCGAGACTTATCGATCTAATTGATGAAAAAATGAAAATCACAAATAATGAAGTTCACAAAATTAAAATTTGAAAAAGGAATGCCCAATATTGAATGTTACAAAAATAAATAAATAATATTTTAACAAAACGGAAAGTGACTTTGTATGTTACTTATGCGGTTTTTCAAAACATTAAAGATAATTATATAATCTTGCGTAATATGATTTATAATTTAGGTTATGAGTTCAGTCTTATTGATGTAATGATCCAAAACAAATCTTAAACAAAAAAACAAATAGATTTTAAATTCTCCTGATATAGAAGACTTTTATAATGAAATAAAAAAGACCAAGTTTAGAAAGCATTTATAACACTCCCAAGAGATTCAGATTTCTCACACACACTCACATTGGCCAAAAGAAAAAGATAAAAGAGTAAGAAAAAGCTTAAAAGCTAAAANTATCAGAGAAAGATTTGGGTATTAATTAAAATCATCAAAAACCCATCAACTGATTGTTTTTCTAGAAGCCTGTGAAGAAGAACTCTCACCCCACAAGCAACACTCTCGCGGTTTTGGCTTTGGAATTCTAAAAAAAATCCCAACAAATAAAATATTTCAAAGTAAAAGAAAGTACAAAACATGCAAAAGTAAAAGGTTAAAGTAAAAGGTTAAAGTAAAGTGTAAAAGTAAAAAATAAAAAATAAAGGCAAAAGAGAGAGAAGGGCGGCAAATCTTCGTCGGAGTGCGTTTATTCTTCTGCGAATTTCCCCATTGATCATGTGAGCGACCTCAATCTTTTAACTCCCTTTATACTCTGTCTTTAAACCTTATTTTATTTGCTTTCTTATATATATTTACAATTTTTTTTAATAATCAAAAGGTTTTGATTTCAAAAAAATCGATGATTCCGATCAATGGAGAGTTTGCATCATTTTCTATAGATGACTGAAATCTTCGACATTAATAATCAATGCATTATCCCTAGTTCACAATACATTCCTTTAGGGGTTAAAAAGTGCATGTGAATGCCCATCTCAAACTCTTAAATTTTTGGTACGAAACTTAAGCCATTAACCTATCATCACTTAGTTATATATATATATATATGTTTTTTTATAAGCTAATGAATAAGAATTTTTATTGTTTTTTGTTTGTCATTTAAAGATTAATTTATTTTTTATTTTAGTTTTCTTTTTAATATTAATCTCAAAAGTTTACATACATCTTACAAAAGTAAAGTAATCTACCAGAAACACATGATTTGAAACAAAATGAGATAGTTATATCATAAGCAATTTACAAGAAATGTGTATAACAACCAAAATTAAAATTTAAGTAGAGATTAAAGATGCAAACTTTTTTTGGATAGAAAGGTAGACTATTCTGAATAATACAATAAATTCCTAATTTTACGGCAACTACGGTGAAAACACATAAAAAGTTTATTCCATTTTTTAAATAGATTTTATGCAGTGTTCTATTTATATTTATTGGTATTTATGTATATTAGTTATTCAAATATATTGTGCCTATAATATTTGTGAGATAGATGCATATATTAACAATTTTCATGTTTATAATATATATGTCTCGATGGTCTAGCTAATAGTTCTGACATCATGAGTTCGATTCCTCCCTATTACAAATAAAAGATTAAAAA
Organism: Lepidium campestre; assembly: GCA_009757365.2. Lineage (NCBI taxonomy): Eukaryota > Viridiplantae > Streptophyta > Magnoliopsida > Brassicales > Brassicaceae > Lepidium > Lepidium campestre. The sequence continues at coordinate 2,038 of WJSH01026382.1, read as the reverse complement.
AAGTTTTAGAAAATGAAAAATTGAGCTATGGACTAATTACTAAAAAAACATATATATATATATATATATTATAATTCTCGTACAAACAAGACGCTATAATAGATACTATACCGTATGAAAATCATATAACAAATATTTTACTTCTTAATAACAAAAAACACAAAGTGGATTAGTTGCATTAGCATATAATACTTTTATAAAGTGAGATACCACCAAATTCAGTGTGTTAGATTTTTGTAAAATCGAGATATGAATTTAAATATTGAAGTAAAAAAGAGGCTGAGAATAGTAGTAACTATTAACTATATAATGGCCCGACCAAGGAGGGCGAACTGGCGAACATGGTACCTTTATGTTTGTTGCACGTGCTCTCATGAAGGATATAGCATGTTTGAGCGATTGGGTTTCTAGTGTCTTAGACATGGACCCTTCTATTCCTTCGCGGGCCTGGCCCAATTCTGGTGCTGATAGAAGAACTTGGGTGATGATGGGCCTTTCTTTGACTGGCTGAACCATGAATCTTAAGTTAAGTTCATGTACATCTTTAGGCTCAATAAGAATGTTATTCCTGCTTGAGTTTTTATCTTGTAAAGGGCTAAACCTATATTAAATTGGAGAAGTGAGGTTATCAATATAGTTAATGTCCATATGTGCAACTTTTTGTATTGGAGTTCGATTTTAAGTAGACGCATAAACTTGTGCAATAAAATTTAGAATTTAAGTTATGGATCAGATATTGTCTAATCCAATTGTTGAAAACAAAATTGTAGATTGAACTTTTGAAGTCTTAGTATTTCTTGTAGACATAATTTATGGTATAAGACCAATATTTTTAGTTTCCTTCTGTTAAAGAGAAGAGATCATTCCACCCATCTCCTCTTTTTGGGGAATAAATCTTTCACCATCTCATATTTTCTTTGAAGAATTCAAAATTTTCGTTTTCCTTTGTTAGGGAACGATGTCTTAACAGCTCAATCTTGATGACATCGACATAACCACTCAAGGATGACAGACCCAGTGGTGGAGGTAGTGTAATGTTATTTGGGTCAGTTAACCCCAATAATCTTTTTAAAAAGGATCTAATTTTTGTTAAATTTTTTAAATTGATCCCAACTAAATTAAATGATTGACCCCTATAAAATTAAATGCCGAAAATAACTGAATACCCAAAAATACCCAAATACCCAAAAAAATTTCAAAAAGTTACCCGAAAATATTTGAGAGACACCGATACATCTAGATGTATTTGGGTTAATCCCGTTCAGATATCGGTTCGGTTCCGAATAGTATTCGTTACCCACGAGTATAGACGAAGAAGACCCATCAAAAATTTTCTCGCCTCTAGGTACTACTGCGTATCCATTATTTCAGATCAGTTCCGGTTCAAGTTTTTGGTTCCGGGTAGTTTGTCCAA
>WJSH01026048.1:0-12906 GCA_009757365.2 Lepidium campestre | reverse complement strand
CTCCCACAAAAAAAAAAAAACATGCAAGCACTAATAGGAAAACTAGATTAATAAAAGGTGAGCACTAACACAAAAATTTGACTTCTCTCTCTTACAAGAACATTAAAAAAAAAATTTTAAGAGTGAGATTTGTAATACAATTATTTAGGAATTCACTTAACTTAAGACTATCTCCAATGGATAAAAATTAGAGTGTTGAAAAAAAAATTCAACATGTAAATATCCTACAATGGAGTAGAGAGGGGTGACATGGCATCACGCAGTTGATAAACTATCAACTGCCTTTAATTTTTTTGTCCAAAGTTTTGCCACATGGCACGACTTGGTTGGTCATGCATTTTATATATATATATATATATTTTCTCCTCAATTATTAAAAGCAATTATCTTATAAAATATTTCATATAATTTTAAAAAATTTATACCAAAATTTATTATTTTTTATTCTCTATAAATAGAGATTTGTTTCATTCAATTCGGATACAAAAACAAAATCATATTTTGTACTATATTTTTGGTACTAATCTATTTTTACTTAAATGAATCCTAATAATATTTTCCAAAAGTCTTTTTTTGTATGTTAAGTTAAGTATTAGTGTGGGGTATAGTGTTGAATTTTTATTAAACAAAATTATTGTAAATAAAAATAATTGAGTGGGTGTTGAATGTTGAGGTGGAAGAGAGAGGGGATGATTTGGAAGAAAAAATATGAGGTGGAGGGTGTTGAATTTTTTGACCATTTGAGATAGTTTTAGTAGTATCTTATTAGAATTAGGGTTCCATTATTCTTCCTCTACTTATTTATTTTTTACTTTTTATATAAGAACTTTTGGACTCTTTAGACCATATGGATTGCTAGTCTCTCAAACAGTCTTTCAATATTAAAATAAATCAAAAATAAAATAAAAATATGTTTTTAATATAAAAGTCAAAAGGGTAAAAATCCGCTCTCATTTGAGAGACATGAGAACCCCTTAAATTTATCTCTCATGGGACACATGTCCGTTTATGAATGGTTCAAGTTATATTATAATAATTTTAATTTTTAATAGTTTAAAAAACTAATTAAATCATTTATATATTAGTAATTTTTATTTTTTATAAATTATAAAATAAAATTATCTATCTACAAGATTCATTATGCACATATTTAAATTATATATTAATATTATATATAGTTATTAAAAATTAAATTAATAGAATAATATTAAATTATATAAAAAAAATTTTGGATTTTAAAAAAATATATATAATTATTATTTGTTTATATTTGTAAAATATATTAACTAAAAGTTCTTATATTCAAAATAAAATATATGAAAGGTATCTAAACCCTAAAATCATATAAAAGTTTATTAACATTTTAAAATATTAAAGATGATAATATAATTAAAAATTGGTATAGTAGTATATTTATAAAATAGATAAATGAAAAAAAAATCTAAATTTCTTTAAATTTATTAATACTATATTGATAAGAAACTTAGTGAGAGATTTAATGAGTCTCTTACCAATAGAGGTCAAAATTAGTAAATGATTCTCAAACTAAATTCGAATGAAAAATATTAATATTATATTGATGAGAGACTTAATGGGTCTCTCACCATTGCAATACTATTATTTCGTGCCAATAACTTTAGTTTTTCTTCAATCTACTACACAAATTACTCCTCTTTGCTATCTTTCTTCATTCTCATTTCTGTTCGGCCAGTCTTCACTTCATCCATTGTTGTTGGAGCTCTCTTTGTCATGTAGATCCAAAGGAATCAATATTTTGCCATATGAATCTCCAAGCTTTCTGTCTTTCTCAAATCGGCGAGATTGACCTCTTGGTATTTCCTCCTTTCATAGTTACCGTTAAGCATCCTCCTGCATAAACTTATCTCTGATGATCCTAAAGCGATCTTTGTCGCACCCTCACTCTCATATCCTCGTCGATTGATGTGAGAAGCATACGGCTTGAACCGTGCCTCCCCCGAAAGGAGCCCTTCACGTAACAGAGAGGATTCATACTTTCATTTATGTCACAACCACTCCCTCAGTCGACTCCTTTGAAAAAGGATAAGACGCTTCACCGCCACAATCTTCAACTCAAGGACGAACTGCACTCTCATTTTTATTAGGCACTATTGATTAGGCATATCCCATGGGCTAGACTTAATTCAATGTACCCTTATAACTTTCTTTCTATTTAACCCATTGAAATGATCTTTTAAAGACAATAATATATCCATCAACTTCAGACAGAATATATATATATATGTGGATATCTACTAGTTAAAAGATTCCTAATTAGGATGTCTTTCCTTTGAAAGATTTAAGACCTAACATTTTTCTCCTTTGGGGGATGGGGGAATGAATCGGTTCTCAAAATTACTCTGCATTGCAAAACTTTTATCAAAGCTCGAAATCAATGGTACGATGAGCTCTTTTATTTATTTGATTTATCTATGTTGCGACAAAATTAGGAATAATTGATAATCTTTTCTAGATTTGAGAACATGTATACATGGGCTCTAGTGTGTTTGAGTTCTCGGTCTGTATGCATATGCAGTTTATTTTATGTATATGTTGTTTTTGGTTATGTTATGTATTGTTTTTTCTATCAATTATGTTGTTGTAATTCTAAAACATTAATTTAATAAAAGTAGTTGTTTGACAGAAAAAAAAATCATGTGGTTAATTATGTCCTCTTTCCCGTTTGATATGATTATGGAAAACATCAAGGACGAGACGTATTAAGCCGAGGAGAAGCATGAAGCCGAGGAGAAACACACAACAAAAGAGACATTCTAGAACCAACTTGGACTCACAACGTGTTCTCAAGCCAAATAAATCAACAAATGGGTATGTGGTTTGTTTGTTATTTTTTTCCCTTATCTTTGGTTTTTCCCTATGGGTTTTCTAAGAAAAAGTTTTTAATGAGACAAATTGATCAAATCCAAATCACCCATTTGTTGATCGAGAAGCCGACCCTTTTATAAGCTTCCTTCTAAAATCATTTGAACACTTCCTTATGAGATTTTATAAGCTTCCTTCTAAAATCATTTTAACGCTTCCTTATGAGACTTTATAAGCTTCTTTATAAAACCTTAAAATAAGAACCTAGAAATATGTCAAGCCAAGATGAGTGAAAAAAATGGAAGGTAATGGGACATTTTGAAGGCAAAGAGGCATGTGAAGAGTAAAGGGCATTCATTCTGGTCAAAGTCATGTATCCCATTTAGTCTTAGATTATTTACAAGACAATTAAATGTCTTGTTTATTTCCAAGACACTTTAATATCTAGTCTTATCTCTATATATCACATCTAATTTCATTTGAGAAAACTAATTTTAATCAACTTTTTGGAACCTATGAATTCTACTTTTTTAGTGCATAATATCTTTCAAAACCGAGTGGGGAATATTAAGAGTCTTTCGTATCCTTTGTGCCCTTTGATATATGGAATATCAAGGTCTTTTTGCAACCCTTGTGCGACCAATCAATCCATCAACCTTGCCATAGAATCCTCACAATTTCTTTAAAGCAAGACCTATCCAATCTTCTCAACTCTAGAACGTTGACCCTCGGGGAGTTTTACATCACCTTTGAGTTATTCACTTGTGTATTTGGTGTTTTATATCGAATCAGTAGGCCTAAGTGTCTGTTTTCAAACGGCTTTTATTTGATTGTTTTCAAATGACTTTCGTTTTGATCATTCATTTTTATTTCAACCGCCTTATTCAAACAGAATCACCACTGAAACTTATCGATTGTGGATCATATTACAATTGTAGATCAGATTGTACCACATGTGATCGAACATTGATAATATATTAGATTATGTACTTTTAACTTAAAATCTATTGACCATAAATAAATTGGTCTATATTTTAATTATATCCAAATAATTTTTTTCTTCATCTAATTTTGTATTTGAATTTGAAAGGAAAAATGCACAGTAAAAAAAATTCGGCTTGTTATATTAATAACTATGATTTAAATATAACAGAGAAATACAAAAGTCAGCGGAAAACTAGATATCTCCGGAAGCAGATCTCAAAAAAAAAGAGCCATGTTAAACTAGAAAATGGTAGGAAATAAACTACCAAAGGTAGACTCCAAAAATCACAAACCTGAACCAAAAAACCTAAGACACCAATAAGAAAATCTAGGCCAAGATAGATGTCAAAACTTGATATAGCGAATAGAAAACTTCACATATGAAGATCTAAATTTTGAATCGACAAGAATAAAATTCCATAAATCTCTCAAAAATAAGTGAAGTCGAAAATGAACGACCGGTTGATGCCTCGAGCAGAAACCAAAAAAAACCAGATCTTGATCGGGTCTATAGAATGCAGAAAACGAGCAAAACATTAGGGTTGGTCGCAATTACTTGTTATTTGGTTCATACTCGCTACTCGGTTTGTATTTGACTCGAAAAATTAAGTTTTGTTATAATTAAGTCAAATAGTATAAGTAAGTAAATTTCATTACTCGCAATTACAAATCAAGTAATAAGTATCGACAAAATTTTCAATACTCGGCTTGTTAGTACTTGATCCGTTACTTTACAATCATATAATTTTTAAATTTGATTTTAAGTTTAAAGTTTAATTATATATAAAAATGTAAATTGTTAATCTTTCCTAATAATTATATGTTAAGGTCAATAATTATAGAATAATTTAAATTTTGATTGAAAAAAAAATACGTGATATTTTATTTTTCTATAAAATAAATAAATATTTTAAATTTAACTAGTGATTTTGAACAATTACAAACCGAGCCAAGTAACTTGCAAGTATTCTAATTTTTAATAAGTACTTATTATAATAAGTATTTGATATGAACAAGAAAAATCCAAGTACTAAATGTTATTACTTGAACAAATAAAACCAAGTAATAAGTGTATGAAAATTAGCAAGTGTCCGGCTCGTGCTCAGAGAGTAGTCGCATATCAAACTGGAGAAGAACACAGTAGCTCGAACCAAGGCAAACGATTAAGTTGAAGACTAACAAAGATATATCAAACCAAACCAAAACCGAGTCTAACCTAATAACAAAACCAAAACGCCTAGTCCAAGGTTCATACAACCTAAAACTAGCTATACAAAAGGAGAGGAACAAATCAAAGCAAACCAAAGACGAGTGAGACGAGCATTAGCTGAGACGAGAAAACAAGCTAACTAAAACACTTCCCGAGAAGCCTATGGATCTCGAGAGCTGACCATCTGAGACTGGCGGGAACAATACCACGACGTGAAGATAGAGCAACTCGACATAAGCCCAGCCTTGCCGTGAAGACTTTCAGGCTTCAGCTCCCAAAGAAACACCTGGCAGCAGCCCCAACACCCAATGGCAGAGGCGAAGCTGCAGATCTGGAGAGACCGACCCTTAATCCAATGGCGAAACACCCTAACGCCGGCAACGACAACTCCGACAACAACTCACAGCTTTGTTGGCTCAAATGGATCGTTAAACACCCTTCATATCTCCGATAAAAGCTAAACCACAAACATAAGAAAGAGCATCGAGTGGGAGTAAGCAATGCCGACGACGGAGCTGAGAAAGCTTTCGGACGTTGTTTGCAGAACAGACAATGACGGCAACATCGACTAGGTTAGAGAGTGTCCTCAGGAGAAAAAAAATTTAAAACAAAATCATTTAAAACGATAATTAAATTATAGAGTTAATATTCCAGAATACCCCTTTTAAGTTAGAAATATTGAAAAATACCCTCTCTTTTTTGTGTGACGCAAAGGGGGTATTTTTGAGTTCGTTGTGGACAAGTATTTCATAATTTTGTCCCTTGTGTACATGTTTATGCGGATTGTGTACACTATGGACATAATTGAGAGTATTTTCGTCTCCTATATTCATAATTCACTATATATATCCACCGTAGACAATATAAATATCTTCCTTGGACATAACTCACTATAAACGAGATATTCTGCAGAATCATGTCCACATAGAACAAAATTACGAAATTATTGTCCATATCAAATTCAAAAAGGGTATTTTCCAATATGTTTCAAAAATGAGGTATTTTCCAATATAAAAACTTAAAAGGGGGTATAACCCAAAATAATCCCTAAATTGTGTAGAAAGAAAATAAAAGTTTAGAAAGAAAAGAAGTACAAACATTTATTTCTCTTAGCAAGGATTAGTACTACATTGATTTGTCGTAAACAATAATTTATCTACCAATACGGCTAACCTTTTATAATTATGTTTCATACTTAATGATGAAGTTTAAAGATAGGTACAGAACAATAGTAATGTTTTTAATGATTTACTTGATTTTACGCCGGGTTGGAACACGAGATATATTTTTAAAAATAATTTTGAAATTTAAAAAATAAATTAATTTTCATAATACAAATACAATTATAGTTATCGAATATCAAATAACATGTATGATCTAGTGACCCATAATTATCGAATTATTTGTAATATCAAATGACTCATGACTTGTATATTTATTAAAAGAACCATATTTTTATTAAATAACTCATTATAATTATATGACATATAATATCAACTGACATGTAATTATTAAATATCAAATGACTTGTGATTATCGAATATCCTATAATCTGCAATTATTAGATATCAAAATAACCCATATTTTTATTATTAAATATCAAATATAACTATATGAATATCAAATGTTTGTAAGATAGTTATTATATATATATATATATATATATATATATATAATTTTTATCATGTTTTAAAATAATTTTTTGGTTCTCATAAAAACTTAATTTTTGACACTTGTCTATTCAAAACTTATATATTCTTATAAAGTAAAAATATATATTATGTAAACGTAACAAATTTCATCTATAATTTATTTTATTGTATTAGTATTTTTATTTAAAAATGATATGTAAATTTTTTTAAATTATATATATGCATATTATTGTTCTCTTATTTTTATAACTTCTTTATTATAATAAAAACTTTATTTATAACATGTGTTTGTTTAGGACTTATATATGTTTATAAAGTAAAAATATATTTTATCAACTAATATTATATGGAATAAAGAAAATATATATATATATATATATATATTTTTTGTTTATGTAATATGATTTTTTCTAATATTTTATAGTTGTTTGTAATCTCTGTCTTTCTGACATATTTTTATTTCTCTTTACAAATGATATCTATATTTTTATATAATATGAACATATCTTATATACATAATAATATATATGTTGAGCGTTCTTTTTTTAAAGTTTGAAGCATAACATATGCATAAAAATCTAACTTTTTATATATATTTTGATGATATGATTATTTAATTTATTTTATAAAAATAAGATTAATAAAATATTAGAAAATAATTATTAAAAATAATTAATATTGTATCATGATATCAAATCTTCTACTTTGCTTTGATTGATTATTAAAGATTTGATCAGTTTCAGTTATTTGGATGATCCATAAATTCATTGGATCATAATGTGTTGACAATTTTACCATTAATAAATGTTTTTTGTGTTCTTCTAATTGTAAAATTATAGTGGCATGCTTTGTAATTTTTTTACATTTCTATAGTTATAGTTTAAAAAGAAATCCTCTTTTAATAGCATTAGATTAAAATTTACAGCATTAAAACCTCTATAAATTAATAATGTTGGGACTTTAAATTTTATAAATTTATTGTAATATTATTTTATCCATAAATTAATATATATTATTTTGTAGAAGTATTTACATAAAAATATTATATTTCTTCATATTTTTAAGACATTATGATTTTAAACTAAAACTTTTTAGAGTTAAGATTCTTTCAAACAAAATCTTTATTTAAACTCTTTTGTGCTTTGATGTTTACATATATATATATTACGTTATTAGTTTGTTTTCATTTTGACTTTCTTAAATTTAGTTTGAATAAATTATGACTTCATTATTTCTACTAACGTGAGTTTATCAATATTTCTTTTAAATCAGTTTTACTTAAAAAAAAAAGTAATTATCATATTGAGAATTATTCACTATTTTTTGGATGCATATCAGAAAATAACATTATGTATTTTTATTCAATATACAAAAAAAGCAGAAACTACACTAGATATATACAAGCTTTCACTTAATTAAAAATCTAACACAGGTTTTTAAAAAATTAGATTTTGTGTAATTTTCAAATAATACTCATTTTACTTCTGTAACAATGTAGCTAAAATAATAAGTGCTAATGTTTTTACTTATCCGTATACACATATATATATACACCTCTAATATATGTATTACATACAGTAACCAATTATATATACTGATATTATGCAGGTTACACCGATAACAAAATTGTTGTGTTACAATTTAACACATATTTCATATGTTGGATATTCATTTTTTTCTATGTACCGCAAAACATATATTACTACCGGGTAAAAAATTTATTTATCTGTATACATATATCTATGTACCTCTAACATATTTATTTACCCGATAACTAATTCAATACTTGTGTACTATGACTTATATCTTATTCGATGTATAATAAATAATATTAGTTTAACTCATTCAATATCCGTATATCATGGGCAAAATTGTCAAGTTTGATAAAAATTGTCAAAAATCTAATTTTTAAATTTTTTTTGTAAATTCTTAATTTTTGAAAAACTTGTGTATATACTTAATTGACCTAAAATTTGAGATAGATTTAAACGAAATTATAACTTTAATAAATAATAGATAGTACTACCGTCATAAGTTAATCAACTGTCAATAATCATATTTGTGGCATTTTCTCTTTTCTTTTGCGATTTTCTTCTTCAAGCCGCCGCTGAATTTCATCTAGCTTTGGGAATGGTTGACCGACGGTTGGAGGCTCTCTCAGCTCCACCGCCTAGTTGACTGTTCCCTTCATGTCTAGTTGTTGTTGTCTTTGGCTAAAGAGCTGTTCTATTTTGGTTCTTCTGTGGTCAAATCGGTGGTTTGGAGAAGCTAGCCGGATATATCGTCACAAGTCTTGTGGTTGGGTTGCAGTTCCTCCGACTTGGTTTTGTGATGTAGTATGAGGTTTTGTCGGTTTAAGCCCTAGGTTGCTTGTCTTATTTTTGGCAGTTTTGCGGCTGACCTCAGCTTCGACTTGATTTCACCGGACTTTGGTTTTCCCCCTCTGATTTGATTTTGGGTAGTTCCATCATTCCCTCTTTTGTTTAGATGTTTCAGATCTGGTTTGGTTAAATTGTCTTAGATTAGATCCTTGTTTTAAGCTTCCCCGAGTTGATCGTTTAAGTTCTCATTGTCGGTTTTGATATGTTGATGTGCTTGTTTCGAGTTCGAGTTTGGTTTTATCCGCATTGAGATAGTCCCGCTCCTTGTTAACATTTTTAAGACTTGATCGTGGTCGAGTTTTTTCATGGACTCTACTAGGCGTCAAATGGTTGATTTTGGTTTTTGATTTCGCCATTTTTTATTTGTGAGATTCATTTATTTTGGACTAATTGTCTTGATATTCATTGTAAGATGCATTTATTCATTATAGGAGGTTTCGTCATTGGTTGGGCATTATCATACTTTTTTGGTTATCTTGGTTTACTGTTTTTGGGTTGTCTTTATTCAATTTTTAATGATTTCTAGCTTACTTATTTTCTATTTTAGAAGTTTTTTAAAAAAACTTCCCTCTTTTTTAGCATGGACTATAGAGGTATATTTATTTTTTGTGGGCATATGTTATGGTTTGGAATATTGGTATTCTACCATGTTTTATTAATAACATAAAGACACAAAAAAAGTGTTAATCAGCTGTCGAAATGAGTAGAAGATGAGTGCATAACAATAGTGATGTTTCTTAATAATTTATTAAAATTTTCCAACAATAAATATATATAATTATATATGTGTTTACATATATATAAACAATCGTTGCCTAGTTAATCAGTTGTGGAATTGAACAGAAGATACATCAAATGTGATGCCAACCAACCATTCACTAGTCCTAGAAAATATCGAAACAATTTGACTAATTCTACTTGAAGTTGAAACAGCTAAATTTTTTTACGTACAGGTATATATTTTTCCACCAAAAATATCCTATAACATCATATGCACCTCAAACTAAGAGGTTGTAATAGGAAAAATAGTCTTTTTTTAACCCAATTATTTGCATCATGCTTTTTTTATACATGAATTATAACAAATTAAATGCATAAATACATATGAACAAATTAAAAGTTTAAATTTACTACTTAATGTTTTTGATGTATGCCGAATTCAGTTTTAACTTTAACAATATTAGTTAATAGTTAAATATAGATTGAATTAAAAAAATAATATTTTTTAATTCAAACTATCAGTATGGTGCGTTTTCATACACGAACTATAACATTGTACATAAACACACTTGAAAAAATTATTCAAAAAAAACAAAATTAAATTAGAAAAATCCAAAAATATCACCTAGTTTTTTACTTTTTAGTCTTTTATGAAATCCTTAAATCAACTCATTTGAAAACACCCCATAGGAGAGATTGTTACGTAAAAACTAATTTTAAAATTTTTATATCTTGAATGGATTAGTTTTAGTGATTTAGACAATATTATTGTTTTCTAGAGCAAGAAGAACAGTAGTCAATCAAACTCATAGTTACTGTAATGTCTCAATATGTATGCAAAAATCTTAGATATTTATCTAACTGAAAGAGACAACACTAAACAAATAGAGAGGATGGTTCAATTGCTTTTTGACAAACCGAGACAATACAGTAATTGTTTTGTCCTTATCTTGAATACTCACTCAATGCCTTGCTCGACCATCAATGCATTTTCCTAGTTTGATCACCGAAACTTGACGTAATTTAACTCCACAAGTGATAACACAACTTGAATACTATAAATCAGTTCATATTGCTTTCAACTTGTAATCAACTAACCAAACAGTGATAATCTAGCAATAAAAAACAATTTGGATAAAAACATAAATCTATCGGTTCTAAATTAGATTTCTACTAAAAATTAAGTTGTTGCTATTTGATCAAATAAAAATAAAAAATCATGTCGTAGATCATATAAAAAATCCAGAATCGAATGAATAGTTAATGCTATCTCAATAGAAGATTAGTTGTACTTATTATCCCGACACCATTAAACTACAAAAATGATTCTCAGCTCATTGTTGTAAAGAATCAGTTAATGATTGTTCTCTTGTAAACTTTCATCCACTTTTGTGGCTCTTAAATTAATTTATATGTCCAAGAGAATATTATCATTAAGTCCAAAAAAAAACCATTGTGTCTTTATAACCGTCTAAACAATCACTGATATAAATAAGAAATATAATTAGTTATGAACTATTAAAAATACATAAGATATAGTATCAATAACAATAAATGTATAATAATTTAAGATATATATTAACCATTCAGAAGATACGATATTCGGACAGCAATGCACTTCTGTCTTAACTAAATGCAAAAATAACTTCTGTCTTAACTAAATACAAAAATAACAAAGAGTTTGTGGTCAAATGGTACAACCGAGACTGATATTTTAAAAAGTTCGCAGGTTCAATTCCCTTACTGCGTGAACAAAATCATATTTTTCTAGTCACCTTTATATGGATATGGGTTCATGCTTTTGACCCATTTGAATATTCGGAGGTGAGGATCTATCCATGGGCTGCACCATCTTCAGAAGAATAATCCAGACCCCTCCCATAAGGTCTGGGAACTCTTGAGTTACAAAACAAAATGCAGAAATAGACATAAAGGCATATGGGACACTGATAAATAAATATAAATACACTAAATTTTTTATAAATTAATAATATGGAAGGTTGAATATTTGACAAAAAAGTATAAGAATATTATATTTATTTTATAATTTTTAGAAATATACTTTGATTTAAATTATAAGCCTTTTAGACTTATGTTTCTTTCTAAAATTTTCTTTAATATTTTTTGATGTTTTGGTATTCAAATATGTCATTTTGTGTTATTATTTTGTTTTAAAGAAATACTAACTTCAATATTTCTAAGTGCATGAAATTTTTATTATTGCTATAAAATTAGTTATACGTAATTAACCAATTTTGTATGTACCTCGAAAAAATAACATTAGAAAATTTTGATGTATTATGGAGAATTAGAAACGAATTTTAATAAAAATTTAACTTTTTAAAAATATACATAGAATATTAAGTCATAATTTACTAAATTATTTTAATTATATATGCATAAGATTTTTAATTATTCATTGAGTCTACATTTGGTAGATGAGTGTCATTTATGCAGTCTTTTTCATCCGTTTTGATTCCAAGAAGTTTTATTTGCCCCACATGATATTTTTAGAAGTTTGGGACGATGAAATCAGCAAGACATTGTTGACAATTATACTCTAGTATAGTGTATGAACCATAAATTGGATCCTTTGGTCATCATCGATTTCATTGGGAAGATAGTAGCAATTAATTAAACAGTTCCAACCACTCACAACATAACCCTCTCTATATAACACAATAGTCTCATTACATTACATTCATATCAAAGGAGAGAGGTACACTTCGAAGCATATACAAAAGTTTCATATAATTTATGTTATTTTTTGGTTAAAGTGTTACTATATTGTTACATATCTCGACTAGTTAGTTCAAGATTACACAGAATCAATTCAACTCCACTGAACAAACTATCATGGGTCGATTTCAAGAACAAGGACAAGGACAAGGTCCGGTTCACAACATCCGGCTATCCACAGTGGGTTCGATCCGACCGACGGTGAGCGGTACAACCCATGAACCAACCGGTCTAGACCTAGCCATGAAGCTGCACTACCTCAAGGCAGTGTACATTTACTCGTCCGAGACGGCACGTGACTTGACCGTGACACAAGTGAAGGAAGCCATGTTCCATTTGTTTGACCAGATGGCTTGGACCACAGGCAGATTCTCAAGGA
>WJSH01025853.1:568-13111 GCA_009757365.2 Lepidium campestre | reverse complement strand
GAATAAACCCAGATTTGTACTTGTAAAATGTGTAGTTTGAGTACGTCCCTTCAGCCACAAAGTCATATTTTCCCTGCGTGGCACCATAATGTACTTTGCTGGAACCAGGTTCATCTGGTGTCACCCATGAGATTATAACAGCCTTGCCATCATAATCACCTTGAGTTATACGCACTTGTTGTGGAGCATTATACCCTTTTGGGACTTTGAAAACATGATGGTCAAGTGGAATGTCAATGGCGGGCCATTCAGATCGAATAAAACTACTTGTGATTCCAGCATCTCCATATAAAAACAATGAGCTCAGCAACACAGAGAATAACACCAATTGATGCATCACACTAAATCTGTCCATTACTTCTTTCTTTCTTTTTTTGACTCAATCTCCCAAATCTCGACTCAGTTTAACCTGTCGCTGCACAGGATTTGGAAATCAAAATATAGAAACTAGAAATCAGGATTTGTAATGCAAGGTGAAACCAAAGAATCGAAAAATTAGAATCAAACAAAAGATTTTGAATCAAAATCTGAGATACTCGTGAACACTATCGAAACCTTAAAGATCTAAAGAATTCGAGAGAGAAGTAAGATTACCTCAAAGTTGAAGAAGAATTTGGGAGATTATCTCGATGCCATTGCCAATGATTATCCGTCACATATATGAATGAAAAATGTAAGAAGGTCATCCTTACACGTGAAGCTTTATGATTGGCTGAGCCGAATAGATTGGGTCTTAAGCATGAACGTGCTTAACGTAGAATCAATTTCTGAAATGCTCTTAATTGGAGGACAAAAATCTAAGCTACTACTCAACTTTCTAAGCTACTACTCAGTACTCTCTTATAAACCCACGTGCGTCAACATTCATTTTTTACCCTTGGTTTTATTTAAAAAAGAAAATGAAAATAACAAAAGTGAAATGGTTGGTTCGAATTTAATGAACCGATCGTAGAGTACAATTAATGAACCAATTGTACCATCCCCACCAAACATTCGAACCAGATTTAATTTTCTCACGCAAGAAATCATTCTACGAAAACGAAACCCTATTTCCTCAAAATCGAACACGAGAAATTCAGTCGACGACGACGACGACGAAGAGCTCCCACGATGACGAAAATTCAATTTTCAGCTTCGCTTCCGGTGTGGTTTCAATTTCGTAAACAACAACAGTAAATGTAACATATTTTATTTGAGTTTAATATTGATCCGTTTGACATATATATCACAATCATCATGTATCTTTGTGTTATCTTATGTTTTCTTAATGTATAATCACTGTATATCGTTGTCTTGAGTGCAAATAATGTAAGCACCGTTTGAGATGGGAGATCTATATATATATATATACGTCTAATCGTAATCTTGTGTTTGATTCTATATATATATATATATATATGTATTGTCCATCGTTGTTTTGGAAAATTGTCTTCTGTGTTTGAGTTCTATATTACATATATATATATACGTATTGTCCATCGAGTAAATATGTTGTGTTTGAGTTCTTTACATATATACGTATTGTCCATTGATATAATATTGTGTCTATATATAATACGTATAGTTAAATATAATAGTGTGTAATACGTATAGTTAAATATAATAGTGTGTATGGTATTATCTTAATGTTGTTTAAGTATATTTTTTCAGATAAAATGTTAAGAACGGTGGTTCATTTTGACTACGGTAGATGTTATATTGAAACCGAAAAGGAGTATCGATGGAATTCGAAGAATGCTACTTGTTCCGTTGTTATGTTGAAGTCACCATTTATTGAAGATATAAGTTATTCGGATCTAGAAGGAAATATATGTAAGAAAATCAGTATTGATGACACCAAAAATATTAAATTGAGCTATATTGCATTAGCGATTAAAGCAAATAACCAGTCTTATATTGTTGATGATGATGATGTCGAGTCTTATCTTGGTAGCATGAATGTGGGACATTTGAGAAATTTGTTGCATGTTGAAGTTGAGGGAGATTTAAGAGTGGTGGAGAAAAGCTCATATAGAATGAATTATGAGAGATGGCTTCAAATGGTAGAGATGACAATGCAGATGTCAATGTGGTAATTGTATGTGAGGAACATGATAATTTGTTGGAGATTGGCGTGAATAATGCTAGAGAAGAAGTGATGTTATTGAATGATGTGGAAGGTGATAGTAGTGGAACTAATGAAAGTTATGAACTACCTTGCGAGAGAGAAGTACATGAAAATCAGTTAGTAGAGGATTGAGAAGATGGTACTGGACTGGAGTTAGGCCAAGAGTTTGCATGTAAATGACAAGTGCAAGATATTATGTTTAGAGCGTCTTATAGTCGGTGTTTTGACTACGATGTGGTCAACTTGGATACATGGAGATATGTGCTTAGATGTTGTCAAGAAGGTTGTAACTGGTACATACGAGTGGCACGACCACCAAAAAGCGAGGGTAGTTGGTGTGTTAAGGTATATCGGAACATGCACTCTTGTTCTCGGGTAACAACAAGTACAACAAACACAAAAAGGAAAGGATCTTTAGATTTAGTTGAATATATTATTAGAGGTGATTACCCAGGTCAGTTGGATACACCATCTGCTAAATTGATTATTGTAGTTGTGCAAGGAAAGGTTGGAGTGAAAGTGTCTTACAACACTGCTTGGAAAGGGAAAAAAAAAGTTGAGGGGTTTGTGTGTGGCAGTCCAGAAGATAGCTATAAGATGATGCCTTCGTATTTATATGTGTTGCAGACAACTAATATTGGTACGGTAATGAGATTGGTTTTGGATGACGAAAAACGGTTCAAGTATGTATTCATCGCTTTGGGAGCATTTATCGTTGGGTTTAAGGCCATGAGGAAAGTGATTTGTGTAGATGCAACTTTCCTGAGGGGTGCATATGGTGGTGTTCTAATTTTTGCCACAACACAAGATCTTAATCATCATCATTACCCGATTGCTTTTGCTGTTGTTGATGGTGAGAAAGATGCAAGCTAGAATTAGTTTTTCACCATGCTGAAAACCGTAGTGCCAGATGATAGAGTTGGTATTTCTTAGTGATAGAAATCCTAGCCTCATCAAGGCAATAAGTGAAGTATACCCAATATCGTGGAATGGATATTGTGTTTTCCACTTGTCTCAAAATGTGAGAACAAAGACGTCAAACTTCCAAAAATAAATTGTTACAAAAACATTTAGGGAATTGGCTCAGATTCACACAGTGGCTGAGTTCGAGACAGAGTATGCGGAATTTAGGCGTAGATATCCTAAAGTGGCAGAATATTTGGACAATAGTGTTAATGTGTCAAAGTGGGCATGGTGTCATTTTCGTGGAGTTAGGTACAACATAACAACAACTAATAGTGCAGAGTCGTTGAACAACGTTTTCAGGGAAGCGAGGAAGTACAGTTTATTACTCATGTTTGATACAATTATTGCAAAAATTGGAGAGTGGTTTAACCAACACTGTATTGATTCAGCTGGTGGATCAGACGCACGACACTTGGTTCCATATGTGGAGAACGAATTGCATAGTAGTTTTGAAGATGCAGCTCACTTGATTATACATGAGCTCAATTTTTATTTACTTGAGTACGTTGTAATTGGATGTAGTAGTAAGTCTTATCTGGTGGATTTGAAGAAGAAGACATGTGCTTGCAAGCGGTTTGACATGGACAAGTACTCTTGTGTCCATGCAATAGCCACTCTACTCGCGTACATGAGGAGTCCATGTAAGACTTTTGATATGCATCTTTATGAGTTGTGCTCACATTATTATCTAAAGGATGTATGGTCGTTGGCGTATGCTGAGACGTTATATCCGGTTCTGAATATGTCTTAATGGGTTGGGATCCCGGATGATGTTCTCTCACAGTGTGTTTTACCCCCACCTTACGTCAAAAAGAAAGGACAACATCAAGAAACCTGGTTCCCATCAGTTGGTAAAAGACGTCAAAAGAGTAGCAATAAGAAAATGCCGGACTTAAATTTGGAGAGGTGTTTTGATAGTAGGTTGGGCTATACTCGTTGTGGATTATCTTGTGAAAGATTTTATTGAGATCTCTCTAAGTATTTCGTAGAATATTATTGAGATTTATCTAATTATTTTATTGGATTTATGGAGATTTTATATAAGTATTTTGTTGGATTTATGGAAATTTTATATAAGTATTTTGTTGGATTTATGGAGATTTACGGAGATTTTTTGTAAGTTACGTAACATGTATAACAGAGATAAATAGGCCAACAATTGTGCCCTAGGTACTACCGGTGCTCATTTGCTGCTTCAAATAAGGTACTTGATTTTTCTGTTCAATGATACAAATATACTAGTATTTTGATTCAATGATTCGTTTATCATGTTTTCCAATCAATTATTCGAATAGTTTTCCGATGACAACCATACTTTCAAATGGGTTGATGAAGCTTTAGTGAATGAAGTTGAATCCTTGAATAGTTTGATTTCTGCAATTGAGAAAGATGTGAAAGAGATATCTTTGGATAAGTAGCAACAAGAACATATGATGCTTGAGAAGGTAGAAGCTATGATTGAGAAAGAGATGTTGGAAAAGATGGAGGACATGAAATTGGCGGTCAAAAGTGATTCAAAGAAATTGATGATGCTTCTTCTTTTTAGTTCTATTGTAGTGGTTGGTATTGTGAAATTAGTGTAATCCGTAGTATTGTCTTTGTCAATTGTCAAGAGAAAAAGATATTTGGTGCTTATTGATTTGGATTTGGTCTATAAAGTAATGACTTTGTATTTGAGTGTTTATTGACATTGGTCTATGAAGTAATGACTTTGTATTTTAGTGAAAAAATCTTAGTATTCACTTTGGTCCTTACATCAATTTGGACGGATCTTAATCCTTTGGACATGGATAAGACATAACTATGTTTGACACAAACATTTTATTTATTTCAACTATGCGAAACATTCAGTTTTATATCAAAGCAACAATAATTTAATCACGTTATCCAATTCAATATACAAGTATTTTGTTGGATATAATTGAGATTTATCTAAACATTCACTCCATGATTGAATATAGTAGTAAGAGTTCTAGACATATATGTTGTTGTATAGTTTGTATAATCATATATTTGACTAAAGTTGTGTAATACGTCTAGGGTATCAAACGATATCTTATATACTTACACAAAATATTTGGTTTAACTAATTTCTATAGATTTAAAGTCAGTTTAACTACTAATTACTGAATTATGGTCAAAGTATAACATTTTGTATTTATACGTAACTAAAAACCAGATGTATAACTACATCGTGGGAATCTAAATTTTTTGAAATATTTGGCACCAAATTCACAAAATTTTGCCTCCAAAAATTTCAGAACCAAAAACTCAAAATTTTCCAAAATTTTCGAATTTTATTCTATATAACCTTCAATTCTCATTGATATTTTTGGATCCAATCTCTATTCTCTAACCTACATCCTCGTCTTTTCTCCACTCACACACACATCTTCTACTTCGTATGACTCCAATATCTATATGTTTACCATAATTTTTCTTCCTCTATCTCATCACTTTACATAACAAATTATTTTTCTTTGTTTTTGTTGTAGATTAGTAACCATGAGTAGTGACGGTCATTTGATCCGAATGAGGATCCAAACTTAGCGGATGAAAGAAGGGATATAGCTCACCACAACCGTCTTCAATGAGTAGCGAACATCAATTACGGTATCCCTAAACAATGTCCATGTGGTGGGAATATAATTAGAGAGACTACAACCGAATTCACCAAAACATACTTCAAGTGTAAAGTGTTTGAGGTATGCCACGAAACATCACTTGACTCCTTACATTTTTGGTTTGTGTATTGATTGATATCTGGTTTAATGTTCGTTACTTTTGTCGTCTATACTTGCAGAACGACGGTTAACACTAACAAACACCTTGAGACCTTGCTATAGAAGATGAGATTTCAGGTTTAAAATGCACGACGAGAGACCACTCCAAGGAGCTTTGTGACCTGAAACTAGAGCTTCACAATTTGAAGAAGGAGGTTGCAGAGCTGAAAGATGTCATTGCAAAGCACTTACCAAAACTATTTCAAATCTGAATGAGCTTTGTAACCTAACCTTTCGTTATTGTTTATGTTTCTCTTCATGTTCGTAGTTTGTCTAGTTTGTTTGGATATGAGATTACTTACCAAAACCATTTCAAAGCTGAAGGAGCTTTGTAACCTTTCTTATTGTTTATGTATCTCTTCATGTTCGTCTAGTTTGTTTGGATATGGGATCACTTACCAAAACCATTTCAAAGTTTAATAACTTACCAAAACAATTTTTAAGTTTAATAACATACCAAAACCATTTCAAAGTTTATTAACTTACCAAAACCATTTTGAAGTTTAAGAACATACCAAAAGCATTTCAAAGTTTAATAACTAACCAATACATTAGACAGATGACCAAGATCTTGGTTCAATTGTATAAAATTTACCAAACCACCGCATATTAGTCTAGTCTAAGTTAACATACAATTATATAAATCTTAATTCAAATATTACTCTTCCCTTCTGCTTGATGATTGCCTTGTCATTCACATAGCATATGGTGGATTCCTTAGAGCGGAGAAGGATATTTTCTTCCTCTTCTTTTGCTCTTTAATCTTCTCAACTACTCCTACTTCTTCACCTTCTGTCTCTTCTACTTCTTTGTCTTCCACATCTTCAGCACCGTTATCTTCTACATTATCCTCCTCCACCACTTCATTGTTTACACCATCATCCTCTTCTACGTGACCAACACCACCTGAAACATTACCACCACAAAGGGCATCTATGACAACTTTTACTCCTTTCACATTCTCTTCAACATAAGTCAGTCTCTTATTCCTTCCTTCCAGCGTTTCAATAATTCTATTAAAGCCGGTTTCCATCACTTCATATATGTCTTTCACATCAGGTCTCATACAGGCGACTCACCAACATTTCGAGCCTGTTTGTCCTCCTCAAACATATGTTCAAAAAAAAAAGGTTTTTTTTTCTTCCAATAACCTTCTCATCCAGCCATCAACTACCGGGTCAACAACATCATCTATTTCCAGAATATCTCTGACATGACATCTCTCATTTGAACTTGCTTTTAAAACACTAGTAATCAGCTGTCAATAATACAAAAAAAGATTAACCATATGTTCATTTTTACAAACATAAATCAATGCTCAAGTATAATAAGGAATAACTAACCGTTGTATCCCCAAGTGCTTCATTTATTTCAGTAATCCCCTCATAGAACTAGGCACAAACTTGGACTTTCACATTGTTGGGCAGTCACTCCTAGCATCTACAACCCTCTCCCTAAACCCCTCGATGAAATTTGGGATAGCTTCAAAAGGAAGAAGCTACACCAAAAAACAGATTCATCATTATAGTACCAAACATATTCATACATAAAACCATACTCGTAAAACCATCCAATCACATTCCTAACAAATTCTTTACATTGAGCAGATTAATATATAACCATCAATTCACAGATTGATATATAACCATCCAACCACATTTCTAAAACCAAGATTTTTAAAACAGATTCATAAAACAAAAATAGAAGATGCAGATTTAAAACCACAAACCTCCAAGGGAATTACAAAACTCGCAAAATTAGTAGCATGCTTGGCAACACCATCGAATACACTCATCATACATTTTATTTCCTTTAGATTGTCAAAGAATGACCATCTTCCCAAAGGGAATAACTTACACTGGTCAATGTTTGTAACAACTCGCCTTAAGAATTTGTTCACTTATGTTGCTCTTGTTCCTCGTTTTGCATTTTCTTTGATCACAACTGACAAAAAATAGAGCACATCCATCTTCAACCTATCTCTTGAATATGTATTCATGGACAAGAACTTTTTTTCTACCGCTTCTTGAGTCACTCTATTCTTCGGGAAATGTCTCTCCAAAAATCTGTAATTTCCCATCTCCTCATGGTTATTTGGGAACTCATGACAGTGTAGACCAGATATAAGGGCATGCTCTCTCATGGAATACCTGATAGGTACTCCATTGACAATGAACCATACTTCCTTTGTCTTCTCTACACGAGCCATCCGCATAAGCATCATTCACATGCCCATCGTCCTATGGTTTGTATCCTTTGGCATGTGGAAGAAATGAAAAAACTAAGGATTATCGTGGAACCATTGCTTCACTTCATTCCCAAGAATTTTCTTTATATTCTCCACGGCCTGAGAAACATAGCACCTCGTGGCGATTTTAATTGCCTTCATGTATTCAGTAGTTGGCAAATACCTACCCAACGGTGCTATCACATGTGTTCCTCCATCATTTGATTCCTGCATAAGTTTCAGCAAAATCAAAACTTCATATCAAAAATGATGAAAACTTCACAATTAACAAAACAATTGGACAGAGACAGAGAGGAACCAAATATCTAATAACCTAACAAAATCGGAATTAAAGTGAACAAAACAATTGGATAGAGACAGAGAAGAACTATATGTACAAATCGAGCAAATGACAAGAAAGTGAATCAACAGACAGAGAAGAGGATACCAAATATACAAATCAAGCAAATTAGAGACACTTTACATAGGTTGTTTAACACAAGTTATTTAACATTCTATTAATCATAATCATCAAATGTCTTATAACCTAACAAACTCAAAATTAAAGTGAATCAACAGACAAAGAGGAACCATATCTACAAATCGAGCAAATTACAAAAAAGTGATTAAATAGACAGAGAGGAGGATACCAAATGTACGAATCGAGCTAATTAGAGACAATATACATAGGTTGTTTAACACAAGTTATTTAACATTGAATTAATCCTAATCTAACCCACAAACTCACATAACATATACCTACCCTTTAATTTGGATTTCCTAATCTAAGCGAGTGTAATTGCTCTGTGTCATTACTACAAAAATGCTTAATCTGAAACCAAATCAAAGATTTTAACTCGATATACATAGGAAGAGAGATAACAATTTCTTATAGTTGCCTCGTCCGATCCTGCACCATCATCTTCTTCTCTTTGTTGTTCGCTAAATGCTCGAGGATTTTCGTCAGTTCTTGCCGGAGGAGGAGAGCCAACTAGCTCTTCTAAATGCGTTACTTTTTTTTGTCTTCTCTTACCATATGAGGAGACCCGACGGGTTCTTCCAAGTGAGCCTCCTCGGTTTCGTCTTCTCTTTGTTGCTCGCTAAAGGCTAGAGGATCTTCCTCAGCTCTAACAGGAGGAGGAGAGCCAACAAGCTCTTTCAAATGCGCCTCCTCTTCGTCTTCTTTTACCATAGGAGGAGAGCCGACGAGTTCTTCCAAGTTTGCATCCTCATTGTCGTCTTCTCTTGCCGGAGGAGGAACATGAGTAAGACTAGGCAACCACATTCCGTAACTGGCTTCAACAACACTAACGGGATCCACACTACCACTTCCTCGGCCTAAAAACTTGACTATATTCTTCGTACGAACCATTGTCTTCTAGATAGTGAAATGGAGGTTTCAAGGGAGAAGAAAGATGAATACAAAAGGAGAAGAAAATGATCCAATTCGTGATGGTTTACAGGAGAATAGAAGAGAGATGAAGACAAGAGGAAATCCGAGGAGTGAAAACGATTTAGGTTCCTAGGGTAAATTTATAGATTTTATCTTTCCAATCCGGTTCATTGGTTAATGTTTTTTGATTTCGGTTATTGTAATAAACCATTTGGATCCAATATATTTAAGTCGGTAATGGGTTTGGACGTGGATCTTATTGGTTGGATTGTGTAAATATAATGACGTATGGGGACAACCAAGTAATAAACCTTCAATTACTTTTTAAAATTTTTTTTATTAATTTATGCGAATATTACGATAGTATGTGAGCAATTGATTGTTCAAATGAGAGTATCTCATCAATTTGTCCCATAACGTAAGCTTTTAACCATATTTGAGTATGACTATTTTGCGAAGAGTTTGGTCTCAAGAAAGAAGAAAATATTTTGGTCTTCAAAACTGTAAAAATAAAATTTGAGCATATTTTGGCACTTTATGAAAGTTGGTCTTTAAACTAGCCCTCGACGTTCCAGTAGCCAGATCTGTTCGGATCGGTTGTTTTGTGTTTCAGATTTTTGGGTTCAGGTATATAAGATATGTTAGGATATTTTAAAATTTTGGATCAGATTCCATTCTTTAAATTTTGGGTTTGGGTCAGATTCAGTTATGTAAATTTTGGGTTTGGGTTAAATTCGGTTCGTAAAAAATACTCTCTTTTAGATCGGAGTTGGATTCAAGTATTTTTATGTTTTGTTTATGTTTTTTTGTTAACTATTAGATCGATAAGTTTTCATCCATAACTCCTCCTCACCCCTAAAATCCCTTACTTTTTAACCTCCACTTGCAATGGAGTGGAGTCGAATTTCATATGGTTGAGCCATTAGCTGAGGAATATAAACGCCACATTAAGAAGAACTCAACAAAATCATAATTTAATTAAAAATTTTGAAAATTTTATTTATTTTATTATTTTAATACAATTTAATTAATATATTTAAATTTATGATTATAATTTTGAATATTCATATAATTAAAATTTTATATATATAAAAAATTATTTTTAAATATGTAATTATATTTTGGGTATTTCGGGAACCTATTTGGTTCTCGGTTTGAGTTACAAAAATTCTAGTATCTAGGACCCGTTCATGTATTTTCAAGTCCGATTCGGTTCCTTTCACTTTGGGTAGAGATTGAATTCGGGCTCTGGTAAAATATGAGATTAATTAGATTAATTCGGATAATTTTTTTCTGGTCGGGTTCAATTAGGTAAAATTTGGCTGTTTTTATCTAATTGTTTTTTCTAAAGTCCAATAAAAATCATAATTTAATATGAAATTGAATAATTTAGTTTTTAGTTATTTCTATTGATTAATATATTTGGATTTATAATTATAATTTTTAATATTTAGATAACTAAAAGTTTATATATAAATAGGTTTTTGTGAATATATAATTGACTTTCTATTATTTTGGGTACCCATTCGATTTTCACTTCAATCCGAATTTAGATTCTATTTTTTGGATATAAGGATGTAAAACCTGTTGAGTTTTATCTTTGGTAATATGAAACCAATCTTAGCCTCATAATATCAATTGCCATTATCCATAAATTTTCTTTCACCAATCGAAAGTCTCAAATGAATTAACTCACCAATAATCGAAATCAAAATCCGCGTGTTTTTGGTATACACTAAGTTGCATGAAATCTTTGGTGATAATGAGATTCTCGCTCCATAATCGGAAGCGCTGGAAAGCATTCAAAATTACAATTCCAAAAATAATGTGTTTGAAAGTGCAAAATAAATGTAATATCTAATTTTGAATCGTATGAAGTAAAAGTTTAGAATAGTATATTGCCCACATTACATAAAAATTATAAAAAATTTAATAAAAGCTCAGCCCATTTAGAATTTAATTATTATTAGTAATTATTAATTATACAAAGGAGATGAGAACTCTTCTAAATCTAACCTAAATCTTCTCTTTCTTTTTTCTCCTAAAGTTTTCAACTTTGAATATCTTTTTTTATATAAAATTATTATTCAATATATATTATACATTGTGTTGTTCTTATCATACAATTATATTACTTTGTTTTCCATAAAAAATAGAATAAGAACTATGAAAATTCACAATTGTCTTGCTCAAAATTCAAAACATTGCATGTATGGTTTGTGCTTTGTTTCAATTTTTTTCTTTTTATTTGAGATTAACGTATAATATATGTCATTAGCATACTATTATATATATTTTTTCTTTTAACTGTGATGTGTGTATTATTTGAACAAACATAGAGATAATTTTTTATATTATTTTATTTTGTTTATAATTAGTTGTTAAACAGAGTTGTAGATAGTTTTTTCTATAGTCATATTTATAAAAGCTAACAAAACTTTTTTTTTCCAAAAATGTAACAACATCTATTATGTCTCACAATCATGTAAATATTAATGAGATGTGTAATGTAGATAATAAATCACTTTTGTAGATCTGTGTGAAAAAGATTGAGAAGCTGGATGGAGGAGGATCGTCGAGGTTTCAATGCAAATATTGTAATAATTCATATGTTGGATCTCCTAATAGAGTCATGAATTGTAAGGAATTAAATGATGCTTGAAGGTTATTCCTCAACAAAACTACTTTTTTTGTCACAAAAAAAAAAGTCTATCATTAATTAAAAATGAGACAAGTAGTTGAGAGAGTGCATTCTTTGCCAAAGAATTTGCAACTCTATTACAAGTGCGCTTAATGAAAAAGAAACATCTTCATGAACCAACCACCTCATCTAGTTGATGTTGGGTTCCAACAGGCTGTGTTGGAGGCTATGTGGAACCACCACTCGAGTCATCTTGGGCTACATCGACCTACAATACCAACAGTTTCACATTTGTTATACCAACACTTTTCAAAGAATGTAAAAGCAATTTTACACTTGTTTTACAAGTTTTATCTGATCCTCCGGAGATGCTTCCAACAACGTCACTCTATCATTCAAATTCTAAATCTCTTCTTGCATAGTATT
>WJSH01025627.1:5276-16123 GCA_009757365.2 Lepidium campestre | reverse complement strand
GTATCTTCAACAAAACAACAAATGGAGCTAGAATCAAAACTTATCCGGTATGGTTTTTTTTTTTTTTTTACACTGATAATAATATTATATAGTTATGATTTTTCATTCAATTTTACAATTAGGGTGGAGAGTGATATGTTAAGCATGTACATTTTGAACATATCACCATTAATAATGCAAAGAATCCAATCATAATCGACCAACAATATCAAGATAAAGTACATCAAAGCCTCCAATCTAAGAAGGTATTTCATTTGGTAATATATATCAGTATCTTAAAAGTATATATATTTATATATATATATATATATATATTTTTCTTTTATATTAAAAATAAACATGTATATATTTTTTGGTAATAGGATTCAAAAGCTGTGGCGATTAGTGATATAAAATTCATTGATTTTCGCGGGATGACACCAAATGAAAAGATTGTAACGATAAATTGCAGCAAAATCAAACCTTGCAAAGACATTGTAATGAGTGATATTGATATTACTATATTGGGTCGACGATCTAAATCTCCCTCAAAAGTATTGTATAGATCAAGATATACATAGAATAGTGGCTCGACAAATTTCTCACTACAGAGTTTGGCGACCTAAACATTAAAGAGTAGTTATTAATGTTTACGAAAAAATAAAATAGAGCACAAAAAAATATATAAATTTTGTGTGTGTTTTAGATTACTTGTTATTACAATAATTGGTTGAATATTACAATTTTACTTTTAAAAAAAAGGAATATTACAATTTTACCTATCAACTTTAATGCTAAACAAATACTATCACATTTTGAATCTTAAATAATCTATGTGAAAACAAAGCGATAACAAATGTAAAATAAAATAAAAATAAAAACACAATATATTGACAAGTACAATATAGCTTTTGCCTTTTGGCATATTTCCTTCATTGTTGTAATGTTTTTTTAATGTAAAAAAGGAATGTATAATTTATATGTATATGAATTTTTCTTTTCAACCAAGTAATATTTATCTATTTTTCAAGAAGTAAAATTTCTAGCATGATCGTATTTTTTTCGTCATCAATCAAATTCATCTTGTTAAATTAGGAACCATGAGAGAGACGAAATGTTTACATAAGAATAGTTGTGAGGTAGCTCTCTAATATTAAGGGTTAATAATTTTGNNNTTTAAAGAACAATGAAATAACAAGAACGAAGGAATGTAAATGCTTGTTATATAAAATTTTATATAATCTGTCATAATTCACATTCATATAAATAATAACTTTAAACTATTACATTAAAAAAATTAAATATTAATTATAGATTAAATTTTTTGGTTTATTTACTGTTAGTTATAAACTGGACATGTGACATGTACTTGCTAATTTTCAAAACCTTATTATCTAGTTTGATTAATTCAAATAATTTCATTTAATGTTTGTATTTGATTTGCAAGAAACAAATACTCACCATTTCAAATACTTGCAAAAAGATAAATACTTACAAGTTGTTTGACCCAGCTTGTTACTTTTTCTAAATCGTTACTTAGATTTGAAATATATGGTTACTTAAAAAAATACTTGAACAAAATATTTGAAAAAAAACTAACATCAAAAAGAGATAAAATGAGCTATAATATCTTGTTTTTCTTCCTCTTCCATGATCTTGTTTTTCTTCCTCTTCCATGATCTTGTTTTTCTTTTTAACATATATACTCTATAAAATCAACAAATATCAAATATTTATCGGAGCAAATAATCTTCTTTGAAAAATAGAAGATTATGCTTCGATCAAAAAGATTTTCATCATGATTCTGATATTGATTATGACCTTTTTCAGTGATTTTATATCTTTTGCCATCAATATCATATTTTTCTTTAGAAATTTGGTCTTTTTATGCATTGCCTTCCACATTTATTTTTGCATATTCTTCTACATTTCTCTTTCTAGTACATTCTGCTTCCTAAACTCGAGCTACTCTCTCTCGAGTTGCTCATTAAACTTGAGTTTTTCTCATAGTTTCTCGATTCGAGAGATATTTATTGTAGAGATATTCCAATCATATGAATTATTTCTCTTTTAAACTCTCTTTCCACAAAGTAATTTGTAGGTCAACAATATTAGTGTGTTCATCAACAATGTTCGCCAAAAGAGATTCCTCAACCGGTTTGCATTCCAAAATACTTTGTATTTCTTGTAAACAAATATAGATTTCACAAAATAAGTATCATTTAATAAATAATATGCTTGAGAGATGCCACAGTAACTAACCTTAGTATCATCGAGCTCTTGTTATATGTCTTCATCTAGTGCATAACCTTTGAGATGACTATCAACAAAACTTGATTTGCACATCATTGGACATGCATCTTCTGTGTCTACTACATCTTTAATTGATGCTTTCTTCAAATTTGAAATGCTTTCAAAAGCCAAGCGTTGCAAGAGAAGTAATAGATTTGAACCTCTGATATATGAAAGTAAATTTTAAAGAGGTCATAAAAAAATACCTCCAAACCAAGGATGAAAACAAGAAAAACATATAACTTTTTCATGATGCCTTTCGACTTTTCCACAATATTACAGATGCTTTTCACACAATCCAAAAATGTGTAGCTTCCCCAAGAGAAGTTTTGACACAAAGTTAAATCATCAAGTACCTTATGTAAGAAATCGTCTATGGATGTTTTTTTATATTTCTTTCCTTTGAAAATAGCTCCTAAGAAATATAATATAGCCAATTTCAAATGATCATTGTCCGCATCAACTTCTTCCATAAAATTTAGATGTGAACGCACATTGGTGACATTTATTCTATCTAAATCAGGAAATCATCTTTTAATAAAATCAGAATTTTCGAGGTTACTTAGTAACTTTCTATACGCGGATGGGAAGATAAACCGATAATCAAGGCGTGTTCTCTAACTAAATATCTAATAGAAACCTCATTCATTACAAACCAACACTCATCCGTTTTCAAATTTTAAGTTGTTCGAACCACTAACATCCACAAACCTATTTGTTTACGAAAATTATCCTTGTGCATATGAAACATGTGGGAAAACTATGGATGCTCTTTTAAGAACAAGACGCCTCAACCTTACAAACTTCAGTATAACTCTATTCACCAAAATAGAGTTTTAGTGACAGTCTGACAGATAACTACAAAGGAAAATTAGTTCTCAAATTGAATTTCCAAATCTCAGTCAATATGCAGATGATTTTGAATACTAAGTAGATGATAATGAATACTAATTGGATATCTGAAGTGAGTTTCGTGCAAAATATATGGCCATCCGTCCACCACCTCGAATCGACATGCCTTAGTTTCATGCAAAATCTTGTTGTTACGTTATTCATTTACACAAAAAAATAATAATATATTAAATGATTTCATCAGGATGTTGTAGAACTATAGTGTTCAATAGGATGGTTGCATCCCATCTCTAGCAAATGAGTGAAGAATTTTCTAAAGGAAAATAGTCCGGTTTTATAAGAGGATTGCAAATGCATTGTGCAAAAATACATAACCAAACAAACATATAAGCGATAAAGTAAAAATAAGTAAATGTTATTAAATAACTTGTTTTTGTTACTTTGATAATTAATAGGTACAATACTTATCAGAGAAAAAATATTCTCTGAAAATAGGATTGGGCACAAGAAATATACTCGCTAAATTTCAAAATCTTGTGACTTGGAAAAAATCATTTAGTCTTGAAATATTCGGTTATTTAAAAAAATAATTACTTATAACACAAATATTTGAAAAAGAAACTGACATTTAAAAGATAAACATGAGTTAAATATCAATTGCTACTCCTCTTCCATGATCTTTCTTTTCTTGCTAACATAGTTAATTTATAAACTAAAAAAATCAAGTATTAATGGTATCATGTAACAAATCATAACTAACAGACCAACTAACAAGCCAATTATTGAGCTTTTCTTGATATTTAGATATTTGACTCATACTTGCAAGTAATGAAATTTATTTGATATTTGACTCATATTTGTATTTGTATAGAGACAACACACACTTTTTGATCGATAACGCGCCGATCCAATGCTTTCAACTAGTTTCACTAAGATAAATTTTTGTACAAAAATCTCACCTTGTTGGAGTTACATTCACCAATAACCAACCTAAAACTAGAAACTGTTTAACACAGAAACGCTCACAAAATAGAAGCCTGAAATTTTTTTCTCTCAATACAAAAATTCTCTCCCAATCTTTCTCAAAGTTTGGGCGGCTCAAAAGACCCTTCTAACATGTTTATAGGTTCTCCATCATAGCCCTAGATTCCCAAAACACACGAAAATGACAATTCCTTTAAATAAGGAAAGTTTCCATTTCTTTGACTGATCAGCTCCTTGTCCAGCTCAGCTACTCGTATAGTTCAGCAACTCGTACAATTCAACAACTCGTACAGTTCAGCGACTTGTATAGATCAGCTACTTGTCTAACTCAAGCACTCGTCCAGCTCAGCCACTTGCCTTCAAACATCTTCAATCTCCCCCTTAGCTCAGTTTGATAATCAAGCACATTCCAAAAACCTAGCCATACAGATTAGACATAACACAAAAGAAACTGCAACATTAAAATCAGGAACAAAACTCCCCCATAAATCAAGCATCTATTCTCAAGGATATCTCCCCCTGCTTGAGATCACAACTGAGTTAAAAACAATGCTGTGCAAGACAATATGTTGAACCAACAATAATCAGAGCAAACAAACACACTCGCACATATATGATTCAACATTTTGAGGTTCTATGATGAGTGACCCAATTCAAAATCAATCCATGTGAACACAAATTCCAAACAGTTGTTCAAGTCAATGAATGTACAATAGCGAACATTTAAACAAACAAATTTAACACATACATATGAGACTGATCCCCACTAGTTATGCAGTGTAGAAACAAGGATCAAGGCGTATCAAAGAACAAAGCAAGCAGCCAAAGCAGGCATGCATACAAGACATCATTCGTTCACTTCTATCGATAGACTTTCACCAGTCATGCTTTTATCCTGTGCGTGTTCCAGTACTCTGTTCGTGATATTAAAATGCATGCAGCTGGAATTTCCTTTGGAGAGTCGGAGGGTTGTGTGTTTTGCATCTTTTCATTCTTCTTTTTTCGTTTTTTTTTCGTTTTCCTCTTGGAATACACACCTTTGTTGAGAACATGAGTATCACTTGACTTCTCAACTCGGTGTTCTCAAGGCTATCTTTTTGTTCCTGTTGATGGGCAAATGTGTATCAGTGACATCACTTGACTTCTCAGTCTGTTGAAACACTTACTCTCCTCAGCTCTTTGACCTCCTGGTTTGTAATGCCACAGCCCTTTGCACAAGGTCAACACATAACGGCATGACATGTAGCTGTTTTCCATAATATGCATAACAGGATGATGTACCATTTGTCCACAAAATCAATAACTACAATGAAATGTCCCTGTACATGTACCTGTCTCATACACTACACACTTCACTGCAAGGATTAGATCTCACAAAGACCAATAGTTGATCTCAATTCAATGAAACGATTAAAGTCCAAAGGTTTGGTAAAAATATCAGCTAATTGAAATTCAGTGTTCACATAATCGATGATGACCAGTTTCTCCTCAACAAGTTCTCGAATAAAATGATGTCTGATCATAATGTGCTTAGTATGAGAATGAAGAACAGGGTTCTTTGCAATATTGATGGCACTTTGATTATCACAATTAATAAGTAAAGGTTCAGAGGGAGTACCATAATCTGCAGCCATCTATTTCATCCACATAAGTTATGTACAACAACTGCCCAAGGCAATGTATTATGCTTCAGCAGTGGACAGAGACACGCTATTCTGTTTCTTACTTAACCACGAGATCAGATTGTTTCCCATGAAGAAACAACCGCCGCTTGTGCTTCTTCTGTCATCTAAGGATCTTGCCCAGTCAGCATCACAATACCCAACCAAACTGTTGGTAGTGTCTTTGGTGTATTATAGACCCAGATGTGTTGTTCCTTTCACGTACTTGATGATTCATTTTACAGCCAATAGATGCGACTTCACACCCACTGCATAACAAATGTCTGGTCTACTTGTCTTAAGGTACAGTATACTGCCAATCATGCTCCTGTAGAGCTTCTCATCGGTATCCTCTCCTGTTTCATCTTTAGACAGCTTTTCTGTAGTAGCCATCGGAGTTCTAGACTCTTTGCTCGAAGCAAGACAAAAGCGATGGACCAGATTTTTCGCATAAGTACTTTGTGTAACAAAAGTCCCAACACTTGTCTGTTTTAATCGAAGACCGAGGAAATAGTTCAGCTCACCACACATACTCATCTCAAACTCTTGAGTCATCTCTTTGACAAAATCGTCGACCATACTCTGGTTTGTTGCACCAAACACGATATCGTCCGCATAGATTTGCACAACCATGAAATCCGACTTAGATTCCTGAATGAACAAGGTCTTGTCTACACTGCCACGAGTATAACCATTATCTGTGAGGAAGGTGTCCAATCGTTCGTACCAAGCTCTGGGAGCTTGCTTTAGACCATACAAGGCTTTGTGTAGCTTCTACACATAATCTGGATGTTCATGATCTTTAAATCCTTTGGGTTTTTCAACGTACACTTCCTCCTACAACCATTCGTTCAAAAATGCACTTTTAACATCCATCTGATACAGTTTGAACTGATGCTTACAAGTCATTCCCAACAGAAATCTGATAGACTCAAGTCTTGCCACATGCGCAAATATTTCATTAAAATTAACTCTTTCTACATGTGCGTATCTCTGTGCAACTAGTCGAGCTTTGTTGCGAACCACATTCCCGTTTTCATCTATCTTGTTCTTGAAGATCCACTTTGTGCCTACAATATTTGCATCTTTTGGTTGTGGTAAGAGATTCCACACATTCAACCGCGTAAAGTTACCTATCTTTTCTTGCATTGACTCAATCCATAACTCATAAAGAAGAGCTTCCTTGTGTGTTTTCGGTTCAATTGCAGACACAAAACATGTAAATTGAACAAGTTCTGCATTTTTCCTTCATGCAGCGAGTTATTTGAAGTCAATATATCTTCCTCTTGTGACTCTTCCACTTTGTACTTCACCTATCACATCTGCTTGTGAATGATTCTGATGAACTTGTACGCGTTCTTGAGTCTGATTCAGATTTTGAGTCTATGTACATTTGTCTGGTTCTAGAACAAGTGATTGTTGGTCTTGCTTATCTTGTGTAATCGGTAGAATTTTAATCTGTTGAGACGAACAATCATCGAAAACAACATTCACAGTTTCTTGAACCAACATAGTCCGCTTGTTGTAGACTAAGTTGTACTCGTCTATGAATACCCAAAAACATCCCTATGTTACTTCTAGAATCGAACTTACCCAGCTGGTCTTTATCATTCAGAATATAGCAGACACAGCCAAAAACATGAAAGTAGCTGACAGACGGTGACTTCTCTTTCCAGAGCTCATACGGTGTCTTGTTGGTTCATTTCCGAACATATACTATGTTGATGATATAACAGGCTGTATTGACAGCTTCTTCCCATAAGTGTTTTGCTACGTTATTTCCATGTAACATACCTCTAGCCATTTCCTGCAGCGTCCTATTTTTTTTTTCCACCACACCGTTTTGTTGAGGAGTACAGGGTGCTAAGTATTGATGAACAATTTCTTGACTCCCCCAAAACTGATCACATATAGCATTCTGAAACTCTCCACCATGATCACTCCTTATCGTTTTGATTCTATTTCTTTCATTCTTTAATTGAAGTGCAAGAATCTTCAAACTTTCCAAGGTTTCATTAATCTCTCTCCAAAATTTGACCCATGTGTAACGAGAGAAGTCATCAACAACAACCAGCTGGACCCATCAAATCCATGTGAATTATTTCCAATGACGACTTCGACTTAACATCTTAAACTGGACGATGCTGTGTTTGGACTTATTTTCCCATGATGCATGGTCCACATACAAATTCCAGATTTACTTAAATTTTTGATAACCCACGTACAACCTCTTGATTAGCCAGCTTAACCATTGTCTGATAGTTGATGTGACCCAGACGTTGATGCCATAATTGTCCCTCATTGTTCTGAACAAAACTCATGCACTTGTTCTCAGGGATCCACATATAACAGTCATTTTTTGACCTTACTCCTTATAGTACAACACGCCCCTGAGAATTTACAGCTTCACATCCAACTTTTGTGAATGTGACATTAAGATCTAAATCACATAGCTGACTAATACTTATGAGGTTCGCCTTGAGTCCGTCAACAAAGTAGACATTACTCAATCTTGGTTGAGTTTGTCCTTCTGTATATCCCTTTCTTTTTACTTCACCTTTCGCTCATCCGTCGAATGTAACTCTGCCCCCTGAGATACCCTCAAAATTGTTGAGATTCCCTTCTTTGTCAGTCATGTGTCTTGAACAACCGCTATCAAAATACCATCGTTCTGTTCCGGTGTCGTTATGATCCTTGTCTGCAGTATATACGACCTGACAGTACAAATCCAACTTTCTTACCCAAACCCTGTTATTATCACGATGATCTTGATAGTATTGTCTTTGTCTCATAATTCTATGAAGACGATTCTAGAACTTGTAGCACTGAGACTTGATGTGACCATACTTTCCGCAGTACCAACACTCGGGTTGTTGTCCCTTATAGTCTCTGTAGTAATATCGATTGACATAACCAGAACCTTGAGATCTAACATGTGGTCTTGCTGTGGTGTGAGCAGATTTATAGACTTTGTGCTTTGATTCAGAAGAATGACTTGTTTCCACTGCTTTGACAAATGTGGTAGTGGCAATTGTATGGTCAGCTCCTTGATATCCCAGTCCCCAGTTTGCTTTATCAATTCGTCCAGACTGCAAAATCTTGTCAAACTCTTTCGTGCCTTTGGTGAGCATTTTGATGTTCTTGAGTTGTTCTGACAGACGATTCTCAAGTTCTGCATTCTTAGACTTTTCGGCTTCTAGCTCTGTGTCAAGTCTCAGAACTTTGCCAGACAAGAACTTATTTTCATAGACAAGTTTTCAATTCTTCTCTTTCACTTCAACTAAGATTCTGACAATAATTCTCTTCTCATCTTCTGGAGACAGTCCCAGAGTCCAGACAATTGAACCTCAATTTCATCATCTACTTCGACTACCCCAAAATTAGCCATGAACCCGTTCAGAACATTTTCTTCATCCTCGTCATTTGTGTCACTTTTACTCCAGCTCATAAGAGCAATCTTGTCTTTTCGCTTTGGGTTCCCAACACACGATGATTTTGTGTGACCATATCATTGGCATTCAAATCACTTGAAAGTCATATTTCTCTTGGATGTTGGACAATCCGCTTTGAAGTGACCATACCCTTGATACTCAAGGCACTGCTTATCTGATTTGTGTTTGTCATATTCTGGAGGTTGTCGATACACCAATTGACTGTCTCTTTTTTGACCTCTTTCCAGTTTCCTGAGATACTTCTTAACAATCAGTCCCACTTTGTCTTCTAAATCCTCAGTCTGTGCCTTTGTTTTTTCCTCAGCAATCAGAGTTATTCCCTTTCCGTGAGAAGGTTCAGTGTCCTTAAAGAGTTGCATTTCATGGGCCTGCATCATGCCAACAACTTGGTCAAATCTTAAATCATCAGAGTTTAGACTAACCTCAATGGCTGATCGATGAGCGTGAAAGTTCGCAAGAAGGTATCGTAGAAATTTTTTCACAAGTTTCTTGTCCTTGTACGTTTTCCAAAGAACAAGAGCTTCATAAGCCAGCCAGCTAAGTTTGCTGTTGAAGTCTTCAACAGATTCGTGTTCCCCCATAGTCAGTGTTTCAAAACTTGAGGCCAACATGTCGATTCTGGTTCGTTTCACATTGCTGGTTCCTTCGAAGCTGACTTGAAGAGTGTCCCACGCCTCTTTGGCTGTTGTGCGTCCTTGAACCTGTTTAAACTGAGTTAATGGCAGTGAGCTGAATATGGCTAACAACACCTTGGAGTTGAATTTTGATTCGTTCTTCTTTTCAAGAGTCCATCTCTTTCTTGGTTTAGGAACGATTTCGCCGGCTTCATTCTTCATTGTTGGTGGTGTTCATCCGTTTTCAACAGCTCCCCATGCTTCTTCATCAATGCTCTTAATCGTCTGTATCATCTAAACTTTTCAATACCCATAATTTTCAGGGTCAAGCTTCAGAGGTTTATTCACCGCAATGAGTTGTTGTGTGTTATCCATACTCTCCTCAGAATCTCACATGATGTAGTTAGGTGGGAGGCTCTGATACCAATTGTAATTGTATAGAGACAACACACACACATTTTTCAATCAAAAACGTGCCGATCCAACGCTTTCAACTAGTTTTATAAAGATAAACTTTTCTACAAAAGTCTCACCTTGTTGGAATTACACTCACCAATAACCAACCTAAAACTAGAAACTGTTCAACACATAAACGCTCAAAAAACCGAAGCCTGAGATTTTTTTCTCTCAATACAAAAACTCTTCCCCCAATCTTTCTCAAAGCTTGGGCAGCTCAAGAGACTCCTCTAACATGTTTATAGGTTCTCCACCGTAGCCCTAAATTCTCAAAACACACGAAAATGGCAATTCCTTTAAATAAGGAAAGTTTATATTTCTTTGACTAATCAGCTCCTTGTCCAGCTCAGCTACTCGTACAGTCCAGCAACTCATACAGTTCAGCAACTCGTACAATTCAGCGACTCATACAGATTAGTTACTTGTCCAACTTAGACATTCTTCCAACTCAGCCACTCATCTTCAAACATCTTCAAACATCTTCAATATTTGCAAGTAATAAAATTAAATTACTTGCTAGTTGACTTGACTATAGTGAATAATTAAATTTTCAAGTC
>WJSH01025371.1:5630-15763 GCA_009757365.2 Lepidium campestre | reverse complement strand
TTACTTTTTGAAATTTTTAGATTTCAAAACTTTTGGTTTAGAAACTAGTTTTTTGATAAATATGTGGGTTATATCATTCAAAAAATTACTTTTCATTACATTTTTGATTATTTTATGGAGTATTTAGATTTCAAAATTTTTGGTGTAGAAACTCATTTTTTGGTAAATATATGAGTTATAGCTTTCGAAAAATTACTTTTCACTCCACTATTGATTGTTTTAAATAATTTTTAGATTTCAAAGTTTTTGTTTAGACACTCATTTTTTGGTATATACACGTGGGTTAATGGAATTTTTAGCCTATGGAAAATCACTTTTCACTCTATTTTCGATTATTTAATGGAATTTTTAGATTTCAATTTTTTTGGTTTAAACACTCATTTTTTGTAAATATGTGGGTTATATAGCCTATGAAACAATCACTTTTCCCTCCACTATTAATTCTTTTATAGAATTTTTTGATTTCAAAGTTTTTGGTTAAAAACCTAATTTTTTAGTAAATATGTGGGTTATAGCCTATGATAAATAATTTTTCACTTCACTTTTAATTGTTTTATAGAAATTTTGATTTCAAAGTTTCTGTTTAGACACACATTTTTTGGTAAATACATATGGGTTATAGCCTATGAAAAATCACTTTTCACTCCACTTTTAATTATTTTATAGAACTTTTATATTACAAAGTTTAAGATTTAGACACTCATTTTTTGGTAATTATGTGGGTTATAGCCTATAAAAATCACATTTCACTCTACTTTTGATTGTTTCATAGAATTTTTAGACTTAAAAGTTTTTGTTTCGACCCTCATTTTTGGGGAAATATATGGGTTATAACATATGAAAATTCACTTTTCACTTCACTTTTGATTGTTTTATGAAATTTTTAGATTTCAAAGTTTTTGATTTAGACACTCATTTTTTGGTAATATGTGGATTATAGCAAAAATCACTTTTCATTCAACTTTTGATTGTTTTACAGAATTTTTAGATTTCAAAGTTTTTGGTTTATACACTCATTTTTTGTAAATATGTGGGTTATAGCTTATGAAACAATCACTTTTCACTTCACTTTTAATTGTTCTATAGAATTTTTAGATTTCAAAGATTTTGGTTTAGACACTCATTTTTTTGTAAATATGTGGGTTAGCCTATGAAATATCACTTTTTACTCTACTTTTGATGTTTTATAAAAAATTTCGACTTAAAACTTTTTGGTTTAGACACTCACTTTTTGGTAAATACATGTGGGTTATAGCCTATGAAAAATCACTTTTCACTCCACTTTTGATTGCTTTATGAAATTTTAGATTTTAAAGTTTTTGGTTTAGACACTCATTTCTTGGTACATATGTGGGTTATAGTCTATGAAACAATCACTTTGCACTTTACTTTTAATTTTTTATAGAATTTCTAGACTTAAAAGTTTTTGGTTTAGAAACTCATCTTTTGGTAAATACATGTGGGTTATAGCCTATGAAACAATCACTTTTCACACTTTTGATTGTTTTATAGAATTTTTATATTTAAAAGTTTTTGGTTTAGACTCTCATTTTTTGGTAAATATGTGTGTTATAGCCTATGAAAAAACCACTTTTCACTCTATTTTTGATTGTTATATAGAATTTTTAGATTTGAAAGTTTTTGGTTTGGAAACTCATTTTTTAGTAAATACGTGGGTTATATAGCCTATGAAAAGTCACTTTTCACTCCACTTTTGATTGTTTTATAGAATATTTAGACTTAAAATCTTTTGGTTTGGACACTCATTTTTGGTAAATACATGTGGGTTATATAGCCTATGAAGATCACTTTTTACTCCACTTTTAATTATTTTATAGAATTTTTTATTATGAAATTTTTAGTTTAGACACTCAGTTTTTGGTAAATATGTGGGCCATAACCTATGAAATATCAATTTTCACTCCACTTTTGATTGTTTTAATGAATTTTTAGACTTAAAAATTTTTGGTTTAGAAACTCATCTTTTAGTAAATACATGTGGGTTATAGTCTATAAAACAATCACTTTTAACTTAACTTTTGATTGTTTTATAGAATTTTTAGACTTAAAAGTTTTTTTTAGACACTCATTTTAGGTAAATATGTGGATTATAGCCTATAAAAATTTCACTTTCGCTCCACTTTTAATTATTTTATTGAATTTTTAGATTTCAAAGTTTTTGGTGTAGACACTCATTTTTGGTAAATATGTAGGTTATAGCATATGAAAAATCACATTTCACTCCACTTTTGATTATTTTATATAATTGTTAGATTTCAAAGTTTTTGGTTTAGACACTCATATTTTGGTAAATACATATGGGTTATAGCCTATGAAAAATTATTTTTCACTCTACTTTTGATTGTCTTATAGAATTTTTAGACGTAAAAGTTTTTGTTTAGACACTCATTTTTAGGTAAATATATGGGTTATCGTCTATGACAAATCAGTTTTCACTCCAATTTTGATTGTTTTACAGAATTTTTAGATTTCAAAATTTTTGGTTTAGACACTCATTTTTTGGTACATATGTGGGTTATAACCTATAAAAAAACACTTTTCACTCCACTATTGATTGTTTTATAGAGTTTTTAGATTACAAAGTTTTTGGTTTACAAATTTATTTTTTGGTGAATATGTGGGTTATAACCTATGAAACAATCACTTTTTACTCCACTTTTGATTGTTTTACAGAATTTTTAGATTTCAAAGTTTTTGGTTTAGACAATTATCTTTTGGTAAATACATGTGGGTTGTAGCATATGAAATATCACTTTTTACTCCACTTTTGATGTTTTATAGAACTTTTAGATTTAAAAGTTTTTGGTTTAAACACTCACTTTTTGGTAAATACATATGCGTTATAGCCTATAAAAAATCACTTTTCACTCCATTTTTAATTATTTTATGGAATTTTTAGATTTCAAAGTTTTTGGTTTAGACACTCATTGTTTGGTACATATGTGGGTTATAGCTTATGAAACAATCACTTTTCACTCCACTTTTGATTGTTTTATAAAATTTTTAGGTTTCAAAGTTTTTGGTTTAGACACTCATTTTTTATAAATATGTGGGTTATAAGCATATGAAATATCACTTTTTACTCCACTTTTGATTGTTTTGTAGAATTTGTAGATTTCAAAGTTTTTAGTTTAGACACTCATTGTTTGGTACATATATTGGTTATAGCCTATAAAAAATCACTTTTCACTCCACTTTTCATTGTTTTTTGGAATTTTTAGACTTAAAAGTTTTTGGTTTAGACACTCATTTTTTGGTAAATACATGTGGGTTATAGCGTATGAAAATCACTTTTCACTCTACTTTTAATTATTTTATGGAATTTTTATATTACAAAGTTTTTAGTTTAGACACTCATTTTTTGGTAAATATGTGTAGGTTATATAGCCTATAAAAAATCACTTTTCACTCTATTTTTGCTTACTTTATGGAAGTTTTAGATTTCTAAATTTTTGGTTTAGACACTCATTTTTTTGGTACATATGTGAGTTATAGCTTATGAAACAATAACTTTTCACTCCACTTT
Source organism: Lepidium campestre (assembly GCA_009757365.2). Classification (NCBI taxonomy): domain Eukaryota; kingdom Viridiplantae; phylum Streptophyta; class Magnoliopsida; order Brassicales; family Brassicaceae; genus Lepidium; species Lepidium campestre. The sequence goes on along the minus strand of WJSH01025371.1, from coordinate 12,216 downwards.
TGATTGTTTTATAAATTTTTTAGATTTCATAGTCTTTGGTTTAGACACTCATTTTTTGTAAATATGTGAGTTATAGCATATGAAATATCACTTTTTACTCTACTTTTGATTGTTTTGTATAATTTTTAGATTTCAAAGTTTTTGGTTTAGACACTCATTTTTGGTAAATACATGTGGGTTGTAGCGTATGAAAATCACTTTTCACTCCACTTTTAATTATTTTATGGAATTTTTATATTACAAAGTTTTTGGTTTACACACTCATTTTTTGTTAAATATGTGGGTTATAGCCTATGAAATATCAATTTTCACTCCACTTTTGATTGTTTTAATGAACTTTTAGACTTAAAAGTTTTTGGTTTATAAACTCATCTTTTAGTAAATACATATGGGTTATAGCCTATGAAACAATTATTTTTCACTCCACCTTTGATTGTTTTACATAATTTTTAGATTTCAAAGTTTTTGGTTTAGACACTCATTTTTTTGTAAATATGTGGGTTATAACCTATGAAATATCATTTTTAACTCCACTTTTGATGTGTTATAGAATTTTTAGACTTACAAGTTTTTGGTTTAGACACTCACTTTTTGGTAAAAAATCATTTTTCACTCCACTTTTGTTTGTTTTATGGAATTTTTAGATTTTAAAGTTTTTGGTTTAGACACTTATTTTTTGGTAAATACATATTGGTTATAGCCTATGAAAAATCACTTTTCACTCCGCTTTTTAATTATTTTATGGAATGTTTAGATTTTAAAGTCTTTGGTTTAGACACTCATTTTTTGGTAAATACATATTGGTTATAGCCCATGAAAAATAACTTTTCACTCGACTTTTGATTATTTTATAAAATTTTATAATTTAAAAGTTTTTGGTGTAGACACTCATCTTTTGGTAAATACATGTGGGTTATAGCCTATGAAAAATCACTTTTCACTCCACTTTTAGTTATTTTATACAATTTTTATATTACAAAGTTTTTGGTTTAGACAATCATTTTTTGGTAAATATGTGTGTTATAACCTATAAAAAATTACTTTTCACTCTACTTTTGATTATTTTATGGAATTTTTAGATTTCAAAGTTTTTGGTTTAGACACTTCTTTTTTGGTACATATGTGGGTAGCCTATGAAAAATCGCTTTTCACTCCACTTTTCATTGTTTTTTGAAATTTTTAGATTTCAATGTTTTTGGTTTAGAAACTCATTTTTTGGTAAATATGTGGGTTATAGCCTATGAAACAATCACTTTTCACTCCACTTTTGTTTGTTTATACATTTTTTAGATTTTAAAGTCTTCAGTTTAGACACTCTTTTTTTTTTTGTAAATATGTGGGTTATAGCCTATGAAATATCACTTTTTACTCCACTTTTTTGGTTTTTTAGAATTTTTAGACTTAAAAGTTTTTGGTTTAGACACTCACTTTTTGGTAAATACATGTGGGTTATAGCCTATAAAAAATCACTTTTCACTCTATTTTTGATTACTTTATAGAATTTTTAGATTTCTAAATTTTTGATTTAGACACTCATTTTTTTGGGTACATATGTGGGTTATAGCTTATGAAACAATCACTTTTCACTCCACTTTTGATTGTTTTATAAATTTTTTAGATTTCAAATTTTTGGTTTAGATACTCTTATTTTGTAAATATGTGGGTTATAGCATATGAAATATCACTTTTTACTCCACTTTTTTGTTTTATAGAATTTTTAGATTTCAAAGTTTATTGGTTTAGACACTCATTTTTTGGTAAACACATGTGAGTTATAGCGTATGAAAATCACTTTTCACTACACTTTTAATTATTTTATGAAATTTTTAAATTTCAAAGTTTTTGGTTTAGACACTCATTTTTTAGTAAATATGTGGGTTATAGCCTATAAAAATCATTTTTCACTCCACTTTTCATTGTTTTATGGAACTTTTAGATTTTAAAGTTTTTGGTTTACACACTCATTTTTTGGTAAATACATATTGGTTATAGCCTATGAAAAATCACTTTTCACTCCACTTTTAATTATTTTATGGAATTTTTGGATTTCAAAGTTTTTGGTTTAGACACTCATTTTTTGGTAATTATGTGGGTTATAGCCTATAAAAAATCACTTTTTACTCTACTTTTGATTGTTTATGGAATTTTTAGATTTCAAAGTTTTTGGTTTAGACACTCATTTTTTGGTATATATGTGGGTTATAGCCTATGAAAAATCGCTTTTCACTCCACTTTTCATTGTTTTTTGAAATTTTTAAATTTCAAAGTTTTTGGTTTAAGAACTCATTTTTTGGTAAATATGTGGGTTATACCCTATGAAACAATAACTTTTCACTCCACTTTTGTTTGTTTTATAAATATTTTAGATTTTAAAGTTTTTGGTTTAGACACTCTTTTTTTATAAATATGTGGATTATAGCTTATGAAATATCACTTTTTACTCCACTTTTTTGGTTTTATAGAAGTTTTAGACACAAAAGTTTTTGGTTTAGAGACTCACTTTTTGGTAAATACATGTGGGTTATATAGCCTATAAAAAATTACTTTTCACTCTATTTTTTATTACTTTATGGAAGTTTTAGATTTCTAAGTTTTTGGTTTAAGAACTCATTTTTTGGTAAATATGTGGGTTATAGCCTATGAAACAATAACTTTTCACTCCACTTTTGATTGTTTTATAAATTTTTTAGATTTCATTGTCTTTGGTTTAGACACTATTTTTTGTAAATATGTGGGTTATAGCATATGAAATATCACTTTTTACTCCACTTTTGATTGTTTTGTATAATTTTTAGATTTCAAAGTTTTTGGTTTAGATATTCATTTTTTGGTAAATACATGTGGGTTGTAGCGTATGAAAATCACTTTTCACTCCACTTTTAATTATTTTATTTCATGTTTATATTACAAAGTTTTTGATTTAGCCACTCATTTTTTGGTAAATATGTGGGTTATATCCTATAAAATATCAATTTTCACTCCACTTTTGTTTGTTTTAATGAACTTTTAGATTTAAAAGTTTTTGGTTTATAAAGTCATCTTTAAGTAAATAGATGTGGGTTATAGCCTATGAAACAATTATTTTTCACTCCACCTTTGATTGTTTTACATAATTTTTAGATTTCAAAGTTTTTCGTTTAGACACTCATTTTTTGTAAATATGTGGGTTATAACCTATGAAATATCATTTTTTACTCCACCTTTGATTTGTTACATAATTTTTAGACTTACAAGTTTTTGGTTTAGACACTCACTTTTTGGTAAATACATGTGGGCTATAGCCTATAAAAAATGATTTTTCACACCACTTTTGATAGTTTTATGGAATTTTTAGATTTTAAAGTTTTTGGTTTAGACACTCATTTTTTGGTAAATACATATTGGTTATAGCCTATGAAAAATCACTTTTCACTCCACTTTTTAAGTATTTTATGGAATTTTTAGAGTTTAATGTCTTTGATTTAGACACTCATTTTTTGGTAAATACATAATTGTTATAGCCTATGAAAAATAACTTTTCACTCGACTTTTCATTGTTTTATAGAATTTTATAATTTAAAAGTTTTTGGTGTAGACACTCATCTTTTGGTAAATACATGTGGGTTATAGCCTATTAAAAATCACTTTTCACTCTAATTTTAGTTAATTTATACAATTTTTATATTACAAACTTTTTGGTTTAGACACTCATTTTTTGGTAAATATGTGTGTTATAGCCTATGAAAAATCACTTTTCACTCTACTTTTGATTGTTTTATAGAATTTTTAGATTTCAAAGTTTTTGGTTTAGACACTTATTTTTTTGTACATATGTGGGTTATAGCGTATGAAAAATCGCTTCTCACTCCACTTTTCATTGTTTTTTGAAATTTTTAGATTTCAATGTTTTTGGTTTAGAAACTCATTTTTTGGTAAATATGTGGGTTATAGCCTATGAAACAATCACTTTTCACTCCATTTTTGTTTGTTTTATACATTTTTTAGATTTTAAAGTTTTCGGTTTAGACACTTTTTTTTTTGTAAATATGTGGGTTATAGCCTATGAAATATCACTTTTTACTCCACTTTTTTGGTTTTATAGAATTTTTAGACTTAAAAGTTTTTGGTTTAGACACTCACTTTTTGGTAAATACATGTGGGTTATAGCCTATAAAAAATCACTTTTCACTCTATTTTTAATTACTTTATAGAATTTTTAGATTTCTAAGTTTTTGGTTTAGACACTCTTTTTTTTTGGGTACATATGTGGGTTATAGCTTATGAAACAATCACTTTTCACTCCACTTTTGATTGTTTTATAAATTTTTTAGATTTCAAAGTTTTTGGTTTAGACACTCATTTTTTGTAAATACGTGGGTTATAGCATATGAAATATCACTTTTTACTCCACTTTTTTGTTTTATAGAATTTTTAGATTTCAAAGTTTATTGGTTTAGACACTCATTTTTTGGTAAATACTTGTGAGTTATAGCGTATGAAAATCACTTTTCACTCCACTTTTAATTATTTTATGGAAATTTTAAATTTTAATGTTTTTGGTTTAGACACTCATTTTTAGTAAATATGTGGGTTATAGCCTATGAAAAATCGTTTTTCACTCCACTTTTCATTGTTTTATGGAACTTTTAGATTTTAAAGTTTTTAGTTTACACACTCATTTTTTGGTAAATACATATTGGTTATAGCCTATGAAAAATCACTTTTTACTCCACTTTTAATTATTTTATGGAATTTTTGTATTTCAAAGTTTTTGGTTTAGACACTCAGTTTTTAGTAATTATGTGGGTTATAGCCTATGAAAAATCACTCTTCACTCTACTTTTGATTGTTTTATGGAATTTTTAGATTTCAAAGTTTTTGGTTTAAACACTCATTTTTTGGTACATATGTGGGTTATAGCCTATGAAAAAATCGCTTTTCACTCTACTTTTTATTGTTTTTTGAAATTTTTAAATTTGAAAGTTTTTGGTTTAGGAACTCATTTTTTGGTAAATATGTGGGTTATAGCCTATGAAACAATCACTTTTCACTCTACTTTTGTTTGTTTCATACATTTTTTAGATTTTAAAATTTTTGGTTTAGACACTTTTTTTTTGTAAATATGTGGATTATAGCTTATGAAATATCACTTTTTACTCCACTTTTTTGGGTTTAAAGAATTTTTAGACTTAAAAGTTTTTGGTTTAGACACTCACTTTTTGGTGAATACATGGGGTTATATACCCTATAAAAAATCACTTTTCACTCTATTTTTTATTACTTTATGGAAGTTTTAGATTTCTAAGTTTTTGGTTTAGACACTCATTTTTTGGGTACATATGTGGGTTATAGCTTATGAAACAATCACTTTTCACTCCACTTTTGATTGTTTTATAAATTTTTTAGATTACAAAGTTTTTGGTTTAGACACTCATTTTTTGGTAAATATGTGGGTTATAGCCTATGAAACAACTACTTTTCACTCCACTTTTAATTATTTTTTGGAATTTTTATATTACAAAGTTTTTGGTTTAGACACTCATTTTTTGGTAAATATGTGGGTTATAGCCTATGAAATGTCAATTTTTACTCCACTTTTGATTGTTTTAATGAACTTTTAGACTTAAAAGTTTTTGGTTTATAAACTCATCTTTAGTTAAATACATGTGGGTTATAGCCTATGAAACAATTATTTTTCACTCCACCTTTGATTGTTTTTACATAATTTTTAGATTTCAAAATTTTTGGTTTAAACACTCATTTTTTGTACATTTGTGAGTTATAGCCTATGAAATATCATTTTTTACTCCACTTTTAATGTGTTATAGAATTTTTAGACTTACAAGTTTTTGGTTTAGACACTCACTTTTTGGTAAATACATGTGGGCTATATAGCCTATAAAAAATCATTTTTCACTCCCCTTTTGATTGTTTTATATAATTTTTAAATTTTAAAGTTTTTGGTTTAGACATTCATTTTCTGGTACATATGTGGGTTATAGCTTATGAAACAATCACTTTTCACCCCACTTTTGATTGTTTTATAACTTTTTTTAGATTTCAAAGTTTTTGATTGAGACACTTATTTTTTGTAAATATGTGGGTTATATCATATGAAATATCAGTTTTTACTCCACTTTTGATTGTTTTGTAGAATTTTTAGATTTCAAAGTTTTTAGTTTAGACACTCTTTGTTTGGTACATATGTGGGTTATAGCCTATAAAAAATTACTTTTCAGTCCACTTTTCATTGTTTTTTGAAATTTTTAGATTTCAAAATTTTTGCTTTAGAAACTCATTTTTTGGTAAATATGTAAGTCATAGCCTAAGAAAAATCACTTTTCACTCTACTTTTGATTGTTTTATAGAATATTTAGACTTAAAAGTTTTTGGTTTAGATACTCATTTTTTGGTAAATACATGTGGGTTATAGCTTATGAAAATCACTTTTCACTTCACTTTTAATTATTTTATGAAATTTTTATATTACAAAGTTTTTGGTTTAGACACTCTTTTTTTGGTAAATATGTGAGTTATAGCCTATGAAATATCAATTTTCACTCCACTTTTGATTGTTTTAATGAACTTTTAGACTTAAAAGTTTTTT
>WJSH01025074.1:612-15430 GCA_009757365.2 Lepidium campestre | reverse complement strand
CTCAATCTGAATTAACCAATTGAAGATATAAATTTTAATTTCAACAAAACATACGAATTTTAATACTAACGAAACTATTGAACTATTTGGTTTAATTGTATTACACGTGTATCACTTGAAAAAGCATGATGCCCAAATTATTACGATTGAATTTAATTTTTTTTTTTATTTAAATAAGAATAGAAAAGAACAAATGTGGGGCATAATTTTTTTTATTTAAATAATAATAGAAAATGATGAAATGTGGGGCCCAAATTGTAGAGAGTAAAAGGAGAATTTCAATTCCTATTTTATTTTACTTTCAAATATTGTTTTTTTCTATTAATACTCGAGGAAACTTTTTAGGCATAAAATATGAAAAGAGAGTGAAAAGAGTAAATAAGGAAAATGAGCAGTAGCTTTAGATTATTTGTCTCCAACTAAGAGATCCCGAGCCATTGATTAATTAAAAACTAGCCTTGTCCATATCAGAAAACGGGACAGAAAATTATGAGAACAGGACATGACAAGATAATTTGGAAATTAAATATATTATCCGAAATATTTTCATGAATGAACGGGATGGATATTTTGGATATCAAGTCCAGTATAGGAAGTTCGATACTCAAAATTTACTTCCCAAACTAGTCCTAATGTGTCTCTATATTGAAAAATTATCGGTACAAGTTAGGAAAGTAGTTCAGAAAATTTGGATAATTGAAAAGTTAAAACTATAGGAGAGATTACCAATTTGTAATATATCAAAAATTACAAAATTACAGTTTATTATTTATAACTGAACGGCTAATTTTTGCTAAAATAATAACGTACATGTATGCTTAATAATCTAAATTTATATACAAATTGCTTAAGTTTTGGACAATGACAAAATCTAAATAGTTGAAACATATTTATAAATTTGAAATCAATATATTTTAATTTTTTGGGATATGAATAAATATTCAATGGGAATTAAGAGAATTTTCGAATCCATTCCCGATCCATTTCCTTTCCCATTCCCATTCAAAATTTATTATTAGACCGGAACAGGATATTATAGTTTATCATCCCCAAAAAATTCGAAAATTTTGGGATGGAAACAGAACGGAACGGTATTCCCGTCCCGAAATGGATAGGGCTAATTCAAACGTCATTGGAAAAAGACGGCTTTTTGTTTTTTTAACTAATTTATTTTTCAAATATATGTAAACTTTAGAGTTTCTAACGTATACACTTTATAAACGTTCACAGCATGTTTTTGCCAGCTACATATTTTTGTTCAATTTCTTTCGTTAAAATTGTACTTATGCTAGTCTTTTACAAAACCACATTTTATCTTATTTTATATTTATATATTAGCTATATTTATTTATATTTTTTTCAATATTGCAATTTATAAAAACAGTAAATATTAGTAACTTAAAATAACAGTATGAATAATATAATATATTCTAAATAATATAATCAAAGAGTTTTATTTTCTGAAATATAACAATCAGACATAATTGTAATATATTAAATAACACAAACTTATAATAAACAAAATTTAAAATGCTTAAAACCATATATGATACTAGATGACTACCCGTGCGGTGCATGAGATATTATTCTAGTAATTATATTATTTTTATTTGACTTTAATACACATAATTTTTGTTGTATGATGCAAAGTTTAAAATATATAAAATCTCTTTATATATGTGATATTTGTTTTTTTCATGGTTTGATTTGTATATGTAAATTTATTAATTTTATATATACTTAATATACTAAAAATCAATTTATAATGATGACCGATTTCTACACGAAATATATTTTTTAATTTTTTTGTTTTTTTTTTTTTAATTTCATATCATTAACGATTTTCTATATATTAAATATGAAGTTACATTCTTTTTATCCCTCTTATATATTATCAATCAAATTTATATAATACTAGATGATTATCCATGCGGTGCACGAGATATTATTTTAGTAATTGTATTATTTTCATTTGACTTTAAATACTCATAATTTTTGTTGTATGATACAAAGTTTAAAATATATAAAATCTCTTTATATATGTGATATTTGTTTTTTCATGGTTTGATTTGTATATGTAAATTTATTAATTTTATATGGTTTGATTTGTATATGTAAATTTATTAATTTTATATACACTTAATATACTAAAAATCAATTTATAATAATGACCGATTTTCTACATGAAATATATTTTTTGATTTTTGTGTTTTTTTTTCTAAATTTCATATCATTAACTATTTTCTATATATTAAATATGAAGTTACATTCTTTTTATCCCTCTTATATATATTATCGATCAAATTTATATAATATATCCATTTATTAGTATTTAATCTTTTTTAAAATACATATTATATCATTATCTTTAGTTTAGTTTGGTAGAACGAGGGTCTCCAAAACCCAATATTGTAGGTTAAAATCCTGTCGGAATATAAAAATAATAAATTCGTATATAAGTTAGTATTTATTATTTTATGTATATTATAAATTATTTCCTATTAAATTAAATACAAAAAACAATATAATCTTTATTTTTATTAAATATAAAACAAATAATATTTCTAATATTTCTAAGTTTTTGTAAAATTCAATTGTTATTATGGAAGTTTTATGAATTCATCTAATAGTTTCTTTAATTAAAATAACCTGTAGAAAAAATTTCTTAAATATTATTTTGGTTATTAATTTAAAAGATATACTTTACATAAATAAAATATATGAATAGTTAATGTTAGACGTGAATATAAATAGACGAAAATAACTTTATCACTTTTCTATAAAAAAAACTAAATTCCAATAGCGTACAATGTAATATATCACACCATTGTAAGGTTATTTTCACAAAAAGTTATTTTTTTATTATATAGAGGATATCCATTTGTATTAGCATTTAACCTTTGTTTTAAATACATATTATATCATTCTCTTAGTTTAGTTCGGTAGAACGTGGGTCTCCAAAATCAAATGTCATATGTTAAAATCCTGTCGGAATATAAAAATAAGAAATTCGTATATAAGTTCATATTTATTATTTTATGTATATTATAAATTATTTCCTATTAAATTAAATACAAAAAATAATATAATCTTTATTTTTATTAAATATAAAACAAATAATATTTCTAATATTTCTAAGTTTTTCTAAAATTCAATTGTTATTAGGAAAAGTTTTATGAATCTATCTAATAATTTCTTTAATTAAAATAACTTGTAGAAATAACTCCTTAAATATTACTTGGTTATTAATTTAAAAGATACGCTTTACATAAATAAAATATATGAATAGTTAATGTTAGACGTGAATATAATTAGACGAAAATAACCTTATCATAATTCTATGAAAACAACTAAATTCAAATGACATACAATGTAATATTCCACATCATTGTAAGGTTATTTTCATAAAAAGTTACATTTTATTATATAGAAGATATAAAATCATGATCAAGGATTAACTGTAAACATCACTTGATGAAATGCCAAACTTTTTTGCTATATATGTTTAATCAAATCAAATTTTTAATTGTTGGTGAATATCTTTATTATGAGTGCATACAGATTCATCTAGATCATTGGAGCAAGTCTTCAAGGCAATTGATAGAACTGTGAGAGACACACCACTGGCCAGAATTAGAAGGAAGGGGCTATCCAAGCTGTTTTCTCTTTGGTTTACATATGGTTTGTTCAATATGAACTCTGTTTATTGAGTTTTCCTTTATTTTTGTTTTGCCCAAGAATTGTAATTAAACTTTATTCCTTTTGAAAATCAATTCACATGATTATAAAAAAAAGGTTTAGAGAAGTTATGGAGACATAAACTTTGAGTGGCTTTTTTTTTAATCTTAACGTGTTTTTAAACACTCAAATCTTAAAACCACATCCAAACACCAAAATCAAACACACAAATAAAAAAGAAAATTGAAAAATAATGCAATTTTTTTTGTTAATGCAATTTTGTCAAGAAAAAAAAGAAAATTCCCTAGAAATATAAAAGCCCATTGAGATGGAGGATGCTCAGTACTTATAATCCTTAACATGAAGGCTCTCTGCTCTTCCATATTGACCAGGTTTATTAAAGAAGCAAAAGTCAAATGGATGGGTCTCATATTGTTTCTTCTTGAAACATGAAAAAGAGGGAGTGTATTGTTTAATTGCGTTTGTTCTTCTTCTCTTTCTTATTAACCAAAACCTGTAAGAAACACAAGAAGATAATAGGTATTTTTCTCCTGATGGCTTCTCTCTTTCTCCTCTCTTTCTTTCTCATCTCTTAGCTTTGATTATTCTAACATGTATCAGAGCAGATCTGATATATCTTGCTCATTTTCCTCTCATATTCTGGTTCTTTTCATCATCTTTCTCAAGTTTTCTTATTTCCACCATTAAAGCTTCCACATTTCTTCTTTGTTGATTTAAAAGTTTCATCTTTTCTTCATTTATGACTGAAAGCTTTGTTAGTTTGAAGAATAAATGGATCACACCACATCTAAGCCGCGGCTTCTCATCCAGGATGCGGCCTTACATCCACGCCGCATCCTCCTTCTCAGTCTGCATCAATACAAAGGTCAAATTGATGATGGCTAAGAAGGAAATACTAGAAGGATTTGAACATAGTCTTGACCGTTGAAGCCCTAACAAGACATGTGACTTTGACCTCCTTTTTGCCAAGACCAAGACAAGAAGGTCACGTCACTTTCAAGGCTCACTCGGATCCCAAAGACATTGGGATTCCTCCTTCCATTGTTACGGCTAGGTTTAGTATGTAACCTACATTGTACCTCGCCTATATAAAGGCATATACATCATTGTAAACATTAACCTAATGGAATCTTCATTATCTCTCAAACTCTCTTTCTCGGCTCTCTCATTCTCTCTTCTTACTTATGCATGAATCTCTCAAACTCTCATGGTATTAGAGCATACAATCACTCTTTTACTCCATTCTCTTCATTCCTAATCTTTTCTTCTTCTTTCCTCTCACTTCATCGATCCATTCTCTCGTTTACTCTATCTCTCTCTTTTTATCCGACGGGTAATAGCTAGTCTTTGGCAAGGTCATGGGCTTCAAACCCATTAGTGTTCATGTGACTTTCAAGGGTCCCAACTATCTTCTTTGGTCCAGAAATGTGAAGACCATCCTTTGTGGGCAAGGGTTATGGGAACACGTCGAGCTTGGTGCCGCTCCAACCCACGTTGTTGTCGTTGATGGTAATCAAGTTGTGGTGGCCGGACACTCTACCAAATGGTTTCAAGAAGACCAGGTGGTCATAGCTATAATCCAAAGCTCTCTTGATGTCCCAATACATGAGTCCTACTCATATTGTGAAAACGCTAAAGAGCTTTGGGAAACTCTCCAAAAGGTTTTCGGAAATGTCTCTAACTTCACTGAGTGTTTGAAGTTCAAAACGCTACCAACACTCTTTGTCAAGAAGACATTTACCTCTCATTTTGGAAAATGGAGAGCTTTATGAGATGAGTTAGAGATGCTTTAGCTTACAACTACCGATCTGGAGATCCTCAACAAAAGGCGTGAAAAAGATCGAGTGTTTAGCCTTCTCCTCACGCTGAGTCCAAGATACAACAATCTCATTGTCGACATATTGAGAGATGACAAACTTCCGGACCTTGATGAAGTTTATGCCCGGAACCAAAAGGAGAAAGGAAGCCTTGGTCTCTTTGGTGGAATAGGTGAACTCGTCACGACAAGTAAAAAAGTATACAGACCTATGGATAGAAAGCACTTGATGTGTTACCATTGCAAAAAGAAAGGACATGTGAAGGAAAAATGTTGGATCCTCCACCCTCAAGCCGAGCAAGTTCAAAGATGTTCGTGCCAATATCATCAAGGGAGAAGGCGAGCCAAGTCAAGCCGAGCCAACGAGCAACAAACCTACACTAATGGATGTGGACGCCGGACCAGCTCATACAACAACGGTGCAAGAAATGGAAAGGCGCTTCAACCTTGATTCCCTCATCAAGTCCCTTACCCATCTTAAAGAGTCCGGTAACGCTTTTCACACTTTAATGAACGCAAAACCCCTTGTTATGGACTCGGGGGCATCTCACAATATGATTTGCGATCCGAGTCTTATAAGCAACATCAAACCAACTGTTAGTAATGTCATGATTGCAAATGGCCATAATGATCCTATAAAGGGGATTGGAGACTTAACTCTCTTTAACAAAAGAAGCAAAGCAATCTACTTACCTAAATTCACATCTAATTTGCTTTCCGTTTATAAGACTACTAATGACTTGAATTGAAAAGCTATTTTTAGTCCTAATGATGTGAAATTTTAGGATATTGAGACCAGATCTATCCTTGGAAAGGGTGTGACTCAAGGAGAACTTTATGTGCTTGAAGACACAAAGAATTCTTCAAATCTATCCAATGCTTTTAATTCTGTAGTTGCTAGTAATGAAAATGCCATTTCGCATGCTAGATTAGGTCATCTTCATAGTAGAGCGTTTGAATTAATGTTACAAAGTAGTTCATTTGATAATGTTGAATGTGAGGCTTGTATACTTGGTAAACATTACAAGTCGGTGTTTACCAAGTCTTATACTATTTATGAAAAATGCTTTGAGTTAGTTCACTCAGATGTTTGGTCGTCACCTTGCTCATCTAGAGATAACCAAAAGTATTTTATCACATGCATAGATGAAAAATCAAAGTTCACTTGACTAACTAATTTACCATCTAAAGATCGGGTTTATGAAGCTTTTGTTAACTTTCACACATATGTGACTAATCATTATCATTCTAATGTGAAAAGCTTGCGATCGGATAATGGTGGAGAATACACAAGTCAAATGTTTCAGCAATATCTAGCAAAACATGGAATTGAGCACCAAACAAGTTGCCCTTACACACCTCAACAAAATGGTGTGGCGGAGAGGAAGAACCGACACTTAATGGAGGTGGCTAGGTCAATAATGTTAAACATTTTTGGAGTGATGCCATAATGACGACTTGTTACTTGATTAACCGAACTCCAACAAAAGTTCTTAAGGACAAATCTCCATTTGAGGTACTCAACAATTCAAAACCAACCTTTAATCACTTACGGGTTTTTGGATGTGTATGTTTTGTACTAGTGCCTCGAGACTTGAGGAATGTGCTAAATGAGAAGAGTACAAGATGTATGTTCATCGGGGTACTCCACAACCCAAAACGGTTACAAATACTACAATCCGATTACAAGAAGGGTCATGATCTCAAGAGATGTGAAATTCATCAAAAGTAAAGGGTATCATGATGTGAAAAATTGGAATGAGTAAAAAGACTTGGCCAACACTCCATTGGATAGGGCGGAGAGTCTTAGGTTCATCCTAGAAGGCTTAAGACAATTAGAATCATTTGGTGGAAAAGAAGATGGCTCGGGTCAAAATCAGGATGAGACGCATGACGGATCGCATCAAGGATCAGATGTACCGCATGAAGTATCATGTTACCCACAAAACATACCGCATGAAGTTTCTGATTGCCCGCAAGATCCACCGCTGGAAGCTTTGGGACATCCGGAAGAAGTACCACGGGATAATTGGCGGAGCGGTCCGGGTCGTCTATATAAGGCCTTTAGACAAACGGTGTATGATCCAGACAAGCAATTAGTACGAACGATACAAGAGTCGGACAAGCAATCCGGAAGGATGCGGTATGGTCTGGACGTTTGATCCAGACAAATGATACATGATGGAAACCGACGATCCAATCATGAGACAAGCCGCGACCATGATTGTGAACCAAGCTACAACCGTAACCCAACTTGCGACCGCGACCCAACTTGCAACCGCAACCTAACCTGCGACAGCGACAAGAACTATGACCGCGAGCATATCCAAGACCGCGACCCAAGCTGCAATCCGACATGTGAGTCTCAAGAGAACCTTGATTCAGAAAATGGATCCAACCAAGATCTTAATCAAGACATTCCACCTCCTTCCTTAAGACGTAGCACAAGAAATCGCAACACAAGCATCTATTACAATCACAAGACCGTGGCTCATCTAATCCAAGCTGTGTGTACTTTAGCTAACTTTCCTCAAGAACATCAAGCCATTCTTGGCAAAATTGACCCTCAGGTTTAATAAGAGTCTTCATTTTCTTAAAATGATAGACTGAAAAGACTTCATCCCTAAGACCTATGAGAAGGCTAGGGATCATAAAGTATGCGTTCATGCTGTAGGAGACGAAGCCGGAGCTATGGAAATGAATCATATATTGATCAAGACCATATATACGATCCAATGGTCTAAAAGACCCCTTATCAATAAGGCCATGACCTTGGGTAATAAAAGGCAGAAAAGAGAAGGCTCAACTCAGCCTATAAAAAGAAGTGTCACCGCATCCGTACGAAAGTCTCCGCGTCCGTACATGAGCCGTTGTGGCCTTATCCACAATGGTGACTCATCATAGGCGTTTTTTTCTTTAGGACAACAAACCTTGTATTCTCTTTATCGATATATATCGTGTATGTTAACTCTATTCTAATTAATGAGAAATCAATATTTCATCTCTCAACATGTTCATCTTTTCTCTCTCGTTTCTCTCTATTCTGCAATAACACTTTCTCAAATCAACATGGTATCAGAGCGTTTTTGATCCATCATTCTCTCATTCTATTGGTTTCTCATTCATCTTCATCTTTTTCTCATTTGTTTTCTGTTTAGTTCGTTGCTCTTATTTCGCGTGTCCATACCATTTCCACCATTGTTAACCGAAGAAAGCTTTAAACTTTTATGCTCCATTTGAAGAAAGCTCTCACCTTTCACCTGAATCTTGCATAAAAGCTCCTTTTTGGGTTGGTTTGCTATCAAAGTCTCTATCTTTCTCAAGAAAAAGATGAAAGTTCTCACCTTTACATTGCCTCTTCTGTCTCGCCGTTGTTGTATGGACGCAAGCTTCGTTCTTGAGCATTTTTCCAGAAAAGCTTCAACCTTTCTCTTGAATCTTGCTCAAAGGTCTCATCTTGGTTGTTATCTTGAAGAAAGTCTCGACCTTTACTAAGTATAAGTCTCAAAGCTTGTACATTTCAAGTCTTCATCAAAAATGGAGAACACGAAACCCATCTTTGTTCCGATCACCCTCAAAGGAAGAAACTATCTCCTATGGGCGAGAACAATCAAGACTGCTCTTTGTCGCTGCAAGGGGTTTTGGAGTCACATGGTGAAAGAAAAACTGGCAAAGGAGGAAGCTTCAAGAGAGAACGATGAAGTGGATAACCTTGAAGAAGATGATGAGTGGTTTCAAATCGACCAAGTGGTGCTTGCTGTCATCCAAAACTCCTTGGATCCTCCCATCCTTGAAGGTTACTCATATTGTGAAACCACCAAAGAGCTTTGGGACACTCTTAAGAGCGTTTACGGTAACGTCTCTAACCTAACTCGGGTGTTTGAAGTGAAGAAGGCGCTGTCTACTCTTTACCAAGAAGAGATGGACTTCACCGAGTACTTTGGGAAGTTCCGATATCTTTGGGCTGAGCTTGACGCTCTCCAACTTAGCTCCAACGATCCAAAGATCATACGGGAAAGGAATGATCAAGATAAGGTGTTCGCTTCTTCAAAACCTGAACCCAAACTTCAATGATCTTATCAAGCACATCCTCCTATCTAAGAAGCTTCCTAAGCGTGAAGAGGTGTGTGCTCAAATCCAAAAAGAACAAGGGTCTATTGGGTTGTTTGGAGGAAAGGGTAACATCGGTCTCATCACGGCCAACAAGGTTCAAGAGAAACTTGATGATAAGAAGAGGTCCTTTTGTGACCATTGCAAGAAGAAAGGCCATGTGAAAGAGAAGTGCTGGCTTCTCCATCCTCATCTCAAGTTGGCTAAGTTCAAGGAACCTCGAGCCAATGTGTCTCAAGAAGCCGCTGATGATCAAGCCACATCATCCTTCTCATCGCCAAAGGATCCCAAAACCATAACCGCCACCTCCTCCTCATTCCAAGGAGAAGTGATAAGGAAGGCAGACCTTGGGCTCTCATTAACTCTCTCAAAGCTCTTAAGGATTCCGGTATCTCTCTATACTCTCATAAAGTTCCTAGACCCTTTGTTGTAGACTCGGGTGCTTCTCATCACATGATAAGTGACTCGAGTCTTGTCACCAACATGAAGAAGGCTTTAGAAAATGTTGTGATAGCTAATGGAGATAGGATATCAGTTAGTGGAGTAGGAAATTTAGACCTCTTTGGTAGAAAGTCTAAGGCGTTTTTCATGCCCGAGTTTACTTCAAATATTTTGTCGGTTAGGAAGGCGGTTTTGGATCTAAATTGTTTTGTGAGATTCGGGCTTAATGATGTTATTTTCCAGGATATTGAGACCAGAACGTTGCTGAGAAAAGGAGGAGTGCAAGATAGACTCTACATCCTTGAAGACCCTAAGATTTTATCTCTTTTTAGCAATAGTAGTTTGGTAGCTTCTAACTTGGATGTTGGTAGCTTGAGTAGTTTGATTTGGCATGCTAAGATTGGCCACCCTCACTCTCGTGCTTTGGAATTGATGTTACCTAGTATTTATTTTGACAATTTTGATTGTGAAGCTTGCATTCTTGGAAAATATTGCAAGTCGGTTTATCCTTTATCCAATATTATCTATGAGAATTGCTTTGATCTTGTTCATTCCAATACTTGGACAACTCCTTGTGCATCTAGAGATAATCATAGATACTTTGTCACTTTCATATATGAGAAATTGAAATAAACTTGGATAACCTTGATGCCTTCTAAGGACCGTATGTTTGATTCGTTCAAAAACTTTGAAACATATATATCTAATTAATTCAATTCAAAATTGAAGGTACTTAGAACGGATAATGGTGGAGAGTATATGAGCAAAGCCTTCCAAGAACACTTTAGCAAACAAAGAATCATACATCAAACAAGCTTCCCATACAACCCACAACAAAATGGAGTTGCCGAATGCAAAAATCGTCACTTAATGGAAGTGACACGGTCTATGATGTTCCAAATGAACGTCCCTAAAAGATTCTGGGGTGACGCGGTGATTACGGCTTGCTACCTAATCAACCGAATGCCTACTAAAGTCCTTAAGGACTCATCCCCATTCGAGGTACTAAACAAAACCAAACCATCCTTAGATCACTTACGTATGTTTGGTTGTGCGTGTTTTGTGTAAGTACCCGGAGAACTTAGGAACAAACTTGAAGCCAAGAGCAAGAAGTGTGTGTTCCTTGGCTACTCCAGCACACAAAAGGGTTACAAGTGCTTTGATCCGGATACAAGAAGGGTTCAAGTCTCCCGAGATGTTAAGTTCTTTGAAGATCGAGGATACTATTCAGACAAGAATTGAGATCAACTCAAAGACCTATCCCAACCATCTCTAGATAGAACCGCTAGTCTGAGGTTCCTCCTTGATCATCTCGGAGTCCAAAATCCCCTTTCCGAACCATGCATCAATCCGATGAACGGTGTTCAACAAGCCGCAACCCAGACATCACTGCCATCCACCGCGGCTCAGACCGAAGACGTCTCTGATCGTGAATCCCTTAACACCAGCCATCCACTAGATGGACTTGGACCAACAACCAACAACCAACAACTAAAGGCCGCAACCGCAATCAAGGTCGTAGCCGCAACCAAGGCCACAACCGCAACCAAGGCCACAACCGCAACCAAGGCCGCAACTGCAATCAATGTTGCAGTATTTACCAAGCACGGTAGTTGAGGAGACTACAGAGACCATGAGTACTCTAACATCTATCTCAACCATGCCGGAGTGAGCATCCAATTACACGTATAACCCATACGGGGAGTCACAAGCTCTGAGTAGTCAATCCAACGGATCTGACGGTACCTCAGGCGATTCCGGTGATCAAGCGGTTGGACCGTGCCATTCTGTGATGCCTCTTGATCTGGTCCAGCCTATATGTAAAAGCATTAAAGTTAGACAAGCTCCGGTCTTCTACAATTCCCAAGCAATGGCTAATCCATTTCAAACGGTATTTTCAGTTGACCTTTTACCATCTCAGTTTCGTGCTTTTCTTGGCAAATATGAAATGGATCAGATACCTCAAAGCTATGATGAAGCCAAACAAATCAAGGAATGGTTAGATGCGGTCGGTGATGAAACCTATGCCATGGAGAAGAATCAATCCAGGGAAGAAGGCAGTCACGATAAAGTGGGTGTTTACCCAAACTTAGCTGCAAAGCTCAGCTGGTCGCTCGCAGCTTCACCCATACTTACGGCATTGACTACAGAGAGACCTTTGCCCACCTCTCTTGGGTCTTGTACCAGATGGATGTCAAGAATGCCTTTCTTCAAGAGGAACTCGATGAAGAGGTCTACATGATGCCTCCGCCCGGCCTTGAGTCTAACTTCAACCCCGGGAATGTCTTAAGACTTCGAAAGGCAATCTATGGGCTTAAGCAGTCTCCAAAGGCGTGGTACCATAAGCTGAGCTTCACCCTTCGTGACCGTGGCTTCAAGAAGTCCGAGGTCGACCATACGCTCTTCACCCTAAAGGGGCCGCAAGGTATAATGGTGGTTTTGATCTATATCGATGACCTTATCATTTTTGGGGATGATAAGGAAGGCATAACCGCCACCAAAGCCTATTTCCAATCTGTATTTGATATCAAAGACCTTGGTGCACTCGCGTACTTCCTTGGCATTAAGATATGTTAGACGGTCTCTTTCTCTCGTAAAGGAAGTACACCCTTGATTTGCTTCATTAGACAGGGATGTTAGGTTGTAAACCAGCCAAGACACCTCTTGAAGATGGTTACAAGGTCAACCAAAAGGGGAAGAAGAATGATAAACTATTTGAAGACGTCCAACGATACCGACAGCTAGTAGGTAAGCTTATCTATCTCACTATCACACGGCCTGACCATTGCTTTGCCGTGAATCTGGTCAGCCAACACATGCAAGCTCCCACAAGGCACCATTGGACCATGGTTGAAAGGATCCTCAAGTACTTGAAGGGGACCCCCGGCCAAGGTGTGTAGATGGGCAAGAACGGAAGCTTGAACGTTACCAGGTATTGTGATGCAGATTAGGATAGCAATCAGAACGATAGAAAGTCAACCACCGGCTATTGCACATTTGTTGGAGGCAAGTTGGTAACTTGAAAGTCCATGAAACAAAAAGTTGTTGCATTCTCAAGTACGGAAGCCGAATATTGGGCAATGAGGAAACTCACGGACGAGTTGGTATGACTCAAGGCAATTCTTAAAGATCTAGGCTGTGAGACAAATGAACCAATCACCATGCATTGTGACAACCAAGCCGCGATCCAAATAGCTTTGAACTCGGTCTTTCATGAAAGAACCAAGCACATAGAGGTGGATTGCCACAAAGTTCGAGAGCGAATGGAACAAGGAGTCATCCTTCCATGCTATACACCATGTATGGATCAACTAGCGGACATATTCACCAAAGCTGCAAGTACCAAGGTTTGCCAACACATCTATGGCAAGCTTGGACTTGTGGATCCAAGCCATCCTTGATCAAAGGTCCCCTCCTTATAGATGATCATACTCTTTTTCCTTCTAAGTTTTTTCTCCCATGCGGTTTTGGCTTGGTAAGGTTTTTAATGAGGTGATCGTCTATAAGCTTCCAAGCTAAACCTTTGTCCCTTACGGCTTAGTTTGAGGGGGAGTATTGATCAAGGCCATATATCCGATCTAATGATCTAAAGACCCCTTATCAATAAGACCATGACCTTGGGTAATAAAAGGAAGAAAAGAGAAGGCCCCACTCAGCCCATAAAAAGAAGTGTCACCACGTCCGTACAAGAGCCGTTGTGGCCTTATCCACAACGGTGACTCATCATAAGCGATTTCTTCTTTAGGACAACAAACTTTGTCTTTTCTTTATCTATATATATTGTGTATGCTCACTCTATTCCAATTAATGAGGAATCAATATTTCATCTCTCAACATGTTCATCTTCTATCTCGTTTCTCTCTATAATCAACATCATACGTGGGATGAGTCTGATCTTCCTAAAGGCAAGAAAGTTGTGAGTAGCCGATGGATCTTTACTATCAAGTACAAAAGTAATGGTGAAATAGAACAACAAAAGGCACGACTAGTAGCTCGGGGTTTCACACAAACATATTGAGAAGATTACCTTGAGACCTTTGCACCCGTGACCAAGTTACACACGGTAAGGGTAGTTATGTCCTTAGCCACCAACCTTGACTGGGATTTGTGGCAAATGAATGTCAAGAATGCATTCTTACAAGGCGAGCTTGAGGATGCGGTATACATGACACCTTGATGTGACGAGATTTTTACACTTTCAAACTATCCTCTAATGCATATCTTGTCGATGTAGCATTTGAGGTATCGAATCCCCAAGAAACTTAGATCTAATGCATTAGCTATATTTGATTCTAACTCAACCTAGAGCAATAGGTTTATTGAATCAAAACACTAACAACCTAAACTAACACAAGAACGAAAACAAAGAAAACAAGAACAAGAACAAAACAGAGCAATAAACTAAAAACAAAGCAAAATAACACAAAATAGAACAAGACAAAACAATGGCAAATGAAAACAAAACGAAATGGAAACAATGGATTTTAGGCAAGGTAATTGATCATAAGGAAAGATAATCAAACCAAGAATATTAAGAACACAATAACAACCATCATAGGGCATGAACAACATAAGCTAGTACAACCAACTAATCAATCAAGCTAAACTCTCATTTTCCAATCAAATAGTCAATAAGCATTACCAAACAGATTCACTAAGACCACTAATCACCCTAACTTCATCTCTCAATGGCTAGGGAAGAAAAGCTCTCAAAAGAGTCATTCGAGAATTTCATCAAACAGCTCTCGCGCA
>WJSH01024956.1:1583-13796 GCA_009757365.2 Lepidium campestre | reverse complement strand
CTATATAGACTTACATAGATCGAGATAAGAAAATTCAAAGCGAATACAAATCCCAGATTTAGAAGAAATCAAACAAGACATTCAAAAACAAAGATCTAAAACAACATCGCTAACGAATAGAACATAAGAAAAATTATTCGTGGAGAAGAGAAACACAAACCCCCAGAAATCTTCGACGGTGTCGAAAGTATAGGCTTTACGAAGGGAAGCTCCCCAAACGGCGCCTTTCTTTGATTGATTATCGAACCAGAAACTCCATTTTCTTTCGAGCTTGTGCGGCTGTTTATCTGTCTCTGTCGCCGGGTTTTCCTCCGCCGCCGGAAGGGGCTCGTTCACATCGTCGGTCGCCATATCCTTCGCAGTTGTGTTATTTTGTTCTGAGGAAAGTGAGAGTTTGGAAAGTTGGGAATTGGAATGGTTTTTACCTGAAGAGGCTCTTTCTGGAGCCCATTGGGTCAATTTTGGGCCGGTCCATCAAAACATTTACCTCTTTTTTTCTATTTCTTATTCTCTCTTTGCTAAATTCTTATTTTATTTTATTTTATTTTATTTTCCAAAAACTAGTTATTTAAAATTTTAATAATAAATATATTGTTATAAAATCGAAATAACAACAGCTCGGATCGGTATAAAAACCTGATTGGGCCGGTGAGACATTGAAATTCTAGAGAGATGTCAGGAGAAATTTTTCTTTATTAAATTTCAGTATTGAAAGGTATATATTTTAACTATTACATAACGTTCCTATATATAGTAGTTTACAGTGGGGTCCATATTATATATAATCTTGACACATGTAGCAATGACAATTGATTTTCTTTGCTTCATCACCTTGACACACATTGATATTGGCAATGACTAATGTATAAACTTGTCAAATGTCAAGTTTATAACACTCCCCCTTGGACACCACTGTTACTATTGCTTCTTGCGTTATGTTTTAATCGTCTTTTATTGCCTCGTTAAAAACTTTCGTTGGAAAATCCAGTGAGAAAAACCATCATAAGGAAAAAATAGTACAACGTCGCAAGCTCCCTCTTGAACCATGAGGAACACATCTTACACATCTTGTAGATGTAGCATTCCAATGTTGTGGATATATTTTCTTCAGCATAATCAGTCGATTGGACATATCTTATTCCAATATCTTCATTGTCTTTTGTTGTCTCGTTAAAAACTTTTCTTAGAAAACCCGGTGGGAAAAAACATAGGAAGGGAAAAAGAGTACAATGATGCAAAGTCCCCCTGGAATGATGAGGGTTGCACTTTACACATTTTATGGAGGACGCATTTCAATCTTATAGACATAATCTTTCATGTCTTTTGTTGTCTTGTATTGCCTCGTTAAAAACTTATCCTGGAAAACCCGATGGGAAAAACCAGAGAAAGGGAAAAAGAGTACAACAACGCAGACTCCCTCTTGAATGCTGAGAATCGCATCTGGGTAGTTGATGGAAATCTCCTTATTTCTTTCTGGTTCTTAATGTTCAATATCATCATCAAACTCTTAATTCTTTTCTTCCAAAATGTATTATGCTATTTCGGGTACCTTATGCTTTTTAGCTTCTTTCTGCTTTCTAGGATTCTTATCATTCGAACCTACATGCCTACCACGCTTCAAGCGGGTTCTAGACTCTTGCGTATCATCTGCTTTTCCATTTTCTTATGGTATTTCAATTCTAGCAAGAACATTTGCAACATGTACATGTGACCTAATCACTGTCTTAGTATTTGCAAATGAATTTGGAAGTTGATTTGCAATACTTCGCAAATGCATAATTCATCGAATTTCTACTTCAAACTGTTTTGTAGGAGGATTAAGATGTAGCAGTGATGGTACATATCATTCGATATCCTTTCCTACATGGTTATTATCTCCCCCTAGAACCAGATATACTTTTTCATCAAAGTGACAATCGGCAAACCGTGCCGCAAACATGTCACTAGGTTGTGGTTCTAGGTACCTTGTAATTAAGGAAGAATCACAATCCACATATATTCCTAACCTCCTTTGCGGTCCCATCTTTGTACGTTTTGGAGGTGAAATAGGTACGTATACCGTACAACCAAAGATTCTTAGATGGGAGACATTTGGTTCAAAACCAAATGCTAACTGTAGTGGGGAATAATTATGATATGCACTCGGCCTTATCTGAGGTCTCCATACCGAGGTTGGCAGTTTTGATCTCATGATCAATGGTCTTGTAATCCATTGCAGAGACTTAATTAAAGATTCACCCAAACCATTTTGGGTATGAACATGTGCTACATATTGTTCAACTTCTATCTCGGTTACCATACAATAATCATTGAATGTCTGAGATGTGAATTCACCAGTGTTATCTAGTCTAACTCTTTTAATGGGATAATCAAATAACTAAGTTCTTAGCTTGATTATCTGAGTTAGAAATCTCGCAAAAGTCCTATATCGAGATGATAGTAGACAAATATGTGACCATCTGTAGTATAGTCAACGTGGTGGATATATAAATCCATAAATATCACCTTGAATTCAATCAAGGGACTTTGGTGATTCTTTATCAAATTCTAGTTAGCTATTACCTTATGAGAACATACAGCACATGTCATTTTTATTACCCAAACATATTTGATGGGGTTTCAAAGAATAACCATGTGAGCTCTATATTATTTTCATAACATTGTGGTGCTTGGATGTCCAAGCGATCATGCCACAAAGTGAAATCCTCAAGATTTCCTTTGATCACGAGATTAGATTTAATTGCATCTATATAAGTATAATGCAAACTAGACAAAATTTTGGGATCTCTTTCCTTTAGTCACAATATGAGATTCAACAGCATCTATATAACCATGGTGCAAACCAGACAAAATTCTGGGATCTCTTTCCTTTAATCACAAGGTGAGATTCAACTGCATCTACATAAACCATGGTGCAAACCAGACGAAATTTTGGGATCTCTTTCTTTTAATCACAAGGTGAGATTCAACTGCAAATATATAATCATAATGCAAACCATACAAAGTTTTGGGATCTATTTTCTATTAATCACAATGTAAGATTCAACTGCATATATATAACCATGATGTAAACTAGACAAAATTCTGGGATCTCTTTTGTTTAATCACAATGTAAGATTCAACTGCATTTATATAATCATGATGCAAACTAGACGAACTTCTGGGATCTCGATCCTTTGATAACAAGGTGAGATTCAATTACATCTATGTGATACATACCCTAAAGAAGTTATGTGATATTTTCTAATATTAGTCTTTATCCAGCATTAATGATTCCCTTTCAAATTTTTTCATTCTTAGTTAATCAGACTGAGTACAATATACCTGAAGGTATATGCATGTTCTGGAATCTCTACAAATTCCTTTTAGAATCTGGAGATCATAAGACATCATCAATAGAAATTTTTTATCCATTATATCACATGTAATTGGCTTTTGCTACTTTTCTCAATCAGGTTTCACAACCTGATATTATGTTGACAATAAATAAAATGCATCTTATGCAAATCAAAAGGAAGTTATGAAATCTTTTCCCTTCAAGCCTTTTTCCTTCAAGCCTTTTCCAAGGAACTAACTTCTATATACCTCTCAAGGTATATGTCATGAAAACTCAACAAATTTCTTTTAGAATTTGGAGTATATATGACTTTATCTATGAAAATATTAGTTTCCCCTAGGAAAATAACTTTGACCATTTTTTACTTCTTTTACTCAAGTTTGCTAATCTGATATTATGTCAACAATACTCTCTATTGATTAAGAGAATTTTTTTTTTTTTTATATCTCAGAATAGTGTGTAATGTACCACTATCTTATATATAATGTGGCAACAGAGTCACCCACATTAGAGACGGTCAAACCGATCATTATACTAGTATTTACATAAAATTTAAATGTTCAGTAGTTTTATATGGGAACCAAGTCACTCATATTCAAGCGGTAAGCCAGCCATTAAAACATTATTAAATAAAATTTAAATATTTGATTATTTTATATTGGAACCTATTTACCCATATTAAGGCGGCAAACCGATTATTATAATAACGTTTAAATTAAATTTAAATGAGTATTATTCAATATTTAAATTTAAATCATCGTTTAAATTTAAACTATCATTTTAACAATGTTTAAATTTAAATTAGCATACTAACATCGTTTAAATTTAAACTAGTATTTTAACAGCGTTTAAATTTAAAGTAGGATTTTAACAACATTTAAATTTAAACCAGCAACCTAGCAGCGTTTAAATTTAAACCAGTATTTTAATAACATTTAAATTTAAACTAGCATTATAATAATATAATTTTAAACTTATACCGATCGAAAAGCGATCGTGCTGATAACGTGTTATAAAATCAAAATAACAACATCTCAGATCAGTATAAAAACCTGATTTGGCCGGTAAGACATTGAAATTCTAAAGAGATAAACTCTAGAGATGTGTCAGAGAAAATTTTTTTTTTATTAATTTTCGATATTGAAAAGTATATATTTTAACTATTACATAAGGTTCTTATATATAATAGTTTACAGTCCACATTATATATAAACTTGCAATGACTATTGATTTTCTTTGCTTCATCACCTTGACACACGTTGATATTGGCAATGACTAATGTATAAACTTGTCAAATTTATAATATATATATATATATGAATACATGATTAAATAAATGAAAATTTAATAACATACATTATAAATTATATTTTTTTGGTGGGATACGTTATAAATTATATTTTAGATATTTTGAACCATTAACTCCATGTTTGTTTGAAGATTATGTGTAACTTTACTCTATAATAACAATATAAATTATTATTATTATAAATAAATAAATAAAATAAATGAAAATATGGCAGAATAATGAAAATTTGAAAAAATAATTAAAATGACAGTATATAATTAAATGAAAATAAGGAAAGTGTTTTTGGTCAAACGGTCAAATGTTCAGATCTTCAATTTTCTCCACCGGAGTACGAAATGAGGATAGTAATCAATGAAATAATAATATAGGAGTCATGTCATCCCGTATGATATTGTTTTGGGTTTGTGGGTTTGAGTTATTGAACCGATCTTTTTTTTTATATGAATGTTAGATATTTTTTAATATCATTTTCTGATTTTTTAAAAGATGAAAAACACTAGACAAAATGTGAAACCTCACAAATTAGACTAGCAAAGATAAAGATAGACAAACATAGAAAGATTATACAACAAGACAAATAAAGCAACAAAAAACTTTACACTTAAACAAGCATATACAAACTAACAAATAGCTAAGAGCAACCTGGTCCAGGCCAACCCCGCACAACCTAAGACCTAGAGGCGCCTACAACTTCTTTTTTTGGTGGTATCCGCTAAGATAAAGCGAGAACAACATTGAAGCAGAACAAACTCCTTATTCTAAGCTAATCTTCGGTAGATTTTTGAGGCCAAGAAACATACAACAATGATCAAATTGTTAGAAAAAAAACTCATAAAAATGGTATTTAGGTTCTCTTTATAAAATTCCCAAATTTTCAAAATCTAGATTCTCTAAATTTTAGGAAACCATTTTACGAAATCTTCATATTTGTTGAAAAGGGGGGACTTTTGGAAAATCAAAAACCAGAAACTAATCTAAAATTAATATATTCAACCTTTACAATTTCTTATCCTTTCACATGAAGCCAAACAGAACTTATTAACCTATGAAATTGGTGACCAAACAGAACACATATTAAACAACTGTTAAAACATGATTGCAAATATTTTTTGCTATTTTATTTTAACGAAATTAAACCTATGAGTGTTGAATTTGCGATAGAGAGAGGTTACAAAGAGACCTTATCTACAGAAGACAAAAAGCCATTTCATAAAAAAAGCAAAATTTATGAAACTCAAATATGCGCCACTCGTAACCCACCCCTATCTCTTTGGCAAAAGCCAAATTCACTCAAATTCTTTTATTAAAAAATTATTCTTTCTAAAAAGATTCTAACACCAAACTCTTCATATTTTTGTCAACTCTTTCTTTGCCATCTGTTACAAACACTCAAGTATCTTTGATTCATCAGTTTGAAGTCTTCTTCAAGTCCCAGGTTCTTCTTCTCATTCTCTGTGTTTTTGTATTCAAAGTTTTACTTTTTCTTGCATTTTGATCTGATTTTGTCAAAACCCATTTGTTTCTGGTAAGTGAATCTTTAAGAAAACTGGTGATAAAGTTGAACTCTGTCTTTAATTGCTGATTAAGCTTCGAAAAAGGTTTGATTCCAGTAGATCTTGGGTCCACAATTTACTAATTAATCCACACTTTCTCTTCTCTTTATTGAATTGAAATCAACAGGATCATCACACTTTTTGGTATTTTAATGGATCTTCTTTTGTCTGTTGCACTTAAATTAATGTATTTGATTCACTTTTTGTAATCACCTTTTTGAGATAGTGAATTGGGTTTAGTTTAATCAGTCTGGTCAAGAATCTGGATGATTCAGACCAAAGTGTAATGCTTACAATTATTTATTTAACAAAATAAATTTTGTTCATTTCTGATTTGGATTGATTTGACTTTTTGATCTTATCAGGGATTCAATGGCACAGATCTTAGCAGCTTCTCCAACATGTCAGATGAGAGNCTATATAGACTTACATAGATCGAGATAAGAAAATTCAAAGCGAATACAAATCCCAGATTTAGAAGAAATCAAACAAGACATTCAAAAACAAAGATCTAAAACAACATCGCTAACGAATAGAGCATAAGAAAAATTATTCGTGGAGAAGAGAAACACAAACCCCCAGAAATCTTCGACGGTGTCGAAAGTATAGGCTTTACGAAGAGAAGCTCCCCAAACGGCGCCTTTCTTTGATTGATTATCGAACCAGAAACTCCATTTTCTTTCGAGCTTGTGCGGCTGTTTATCCGTTTCTGTCGCCGGGTTTTCCTCCGCCGCCGGAAGGGGCTCGTTCACATCGTCGGTCGCCATATCCTTCGCAGTTGTGTTTTTTTTGTTCTGAGGAAAGCGAGAGTTTGGAAAGTTGGGAATTGGAATGGTTTTTACCTGAAGAGGCTCTTTCTGGAGCCCATTGGGTTAATTTTGGGCCGGTCCATCAAAACATTTACCTCTTTTTTCTATTTCTTATTCTCTCTTTGCTAAATTCTTATTTTATTTTATTTTCCAAAAACTAGTTATTAAATTTTTTAATAATAAATATATTATTATAAAACCGAAATAACAACAGCTCGGATCGGTATAAAAACTTGATTGGACTGGTGAGACATTGAAATTCTAGAGAGATAAACTCTAGAAAGATGTTTGGAGAAATTTTCCTTTATTAAGTTTCGGTATTGAAAGGTATATATTTTAACTATTACATAACGTTTCTATATATAATAGTTTACAGTGGGGTCCACATTATATATAAACTTGACACATATAACAATGACAATTAATTTTCTTTGTTTCATCACCTTGACACACATTGATATTGGCAATGACTAATGTATAAACTTGCCAAATACCAAGTTTATAACACTCCCCCTTGGACACCATTGTTATTATTGCTTCTTGCGTTATGTTTTAATCGTCTTTTATTGCCTCGTTAAAAACCTTCGTTGAAAAACCCAGTGAGAAAAATCATCAGAAGGGAAAAATAGTACAACGTTGCAAGTTCCCTCTTGAACCATGAGGAACACATCTTACACATCTTGTAGATGTAGCATTCCAATGTTGTGGATATATTTTCTTCAGCATAATCAGTCGATTGAACATATCTTATTTTAATATCTTTATTGCCCTTCGTTGTCTCGTTAAAAACTTTTCTTAGAAAACCCGGTGGGAAAAAACATAGGAAGGGAAAAAGAGTACAATGATGCAAACTCCCCCTGGAATGATGAGGGTTGCACTTTACACATTTTGTGGAGGACGCATTTCAATCTTATAGACATAATCTTGCATGTCTTTTGTTGTCTTGTATTGCCTCGTTAAAAACTTATCCTGGAAACCCCGATGGAAAAACCAGAGAATGGAAAAAAGAGTACAACAACGCAGACTCCCTCTTGAATGTTGAGAATCACATCTGGGTAGTTGATGGAAATCTCCTTATTTATTTCTGGTTCTTAATGTTCAATATCATCATCAGACTCTTAATTCTTTTCTTCCAAAATATATTATGCTATTCTGGGTACCTTATGCTTTTTAGCTTCTTTCTGCTTTCTAGGATTCTTATCATTCGAACCTACATGTCTACCACGCTTCAAGCGGGTTGTAGACTCTTGCGTATCATCTGCTTTTCCATTTTCTTATGGTATTTCAATTTTAGCAAGAACATTTGCAATATGTACATGTGACCTAATCATTGTCTTAGTATTTGCAAATGAATTTGGAATC
This sequence comes from Lepidium campestre, assembly GCA_009757365.2. Taxonomy (NCBI): domain Eukaryota; kingdom Viridiplantae; phylum Streptophyta; class Magnoliopsida; order Brassicales; family Brassicaceae; genus Lepidium; species Lepidium campestre. The sequence continues at coordinate 5,426 of WJSH01024956.1, read as the reverse complement.
TGATTTGCAATACTTCACAAATGCATAATTCGTCGAATTTCTACTTCAAAATGTTTTGTAGGAGGATTAAGATGTAGCAGTGATGATACATATCATTCGATATCCTTTCCTACATGGTTATTATCTCCCCCTAGAACCAGATATACTTTTTCATCAAAGTGACAATCGGCAAACCGTGCCGCAAACATGTCACTAGGTTGTGGTTCTAGGTACCTTGTAATTAAGGGAGAATCACAGTTCACATATATTCCTAACCTCTTTTGCGGTCCCATCTTTGTACGTTTTGGAGGTGCAATAGGTACATATACCGTACAACCAAAGATTCTTAGATAGGAGACATTGGTTCAAAACCAAATGCTAACTGTAATGGGGAATAATTATGATATGCACTCGGCCTTATCCGAGGTCTCCATACCGAGGTTGGCAGTTTTGATCTCATGATCAATGGTCTTGCAATCCATTGCAGAGACTTAATTAATGATTCACCCAAACCATTTTGGGTATGAACATGTGCTATAGATTGTTCAACTTCTATCCCGGTTACCATACAATAATCATTGAATGTCTGGGATGTAAATTCACCAGTGTTGTCTAGTCTAAGTCTTTTAATGGGATAATCAAATAACTAAGTTCTTAGCTTGATTATCTGAGTTAGAAATCTCACAAAAGTCCTATATCGAGATGATAGTAGACAAATATGTGACCATCTGTAATATGGTCAACGTGGTGGATATATAAATTCATAAATATCACCTTGAATTCAATCAAGGGACTTTGATGATTCTTTATCAAATTCTAGTTGGCTATGACCTTATGAGAACATACAACACATGTCATTTTTATTACCCAATCATATTTTATGGGGTTTCAAAGAATAACCATGTGAGCTCTATATTATTTTTGTAACATTGTGGTACTTGGATGTCCAAGGCGATCATGCCACAAAGTGAAATCCTCAAGATTTCCTTTGATCACGAGATTAGATTTAATTGCGTCTATATAAGTATAATGCAAACCAGACAAAATTCTGGGATCTCTTTCTTTTAGTCACAATGTGAGATTCAACAACATCTATATAACCATGGTGCAAACCAGACAAAATTATGGGATCTCTTTCCTTTAATCACAAGGTGAGATTCAACTGCATCTACATAACCATGGTGCAAACCAGACGAAATTCTGGGATCTCTTTCCTTTAATCACAAGGTGAGATTCAACTAAAAATATATAATCATGATGCAAACCAGACAAAGTTTTGGGATCTATTTCCTATTAATCACAAGGTGAGATTCAACTGCATATATATATAACCATGATGTAAACCAGACAAAATTCTGGGATCTCTTTTATTTAATCACAAGGTGAAATTCAACTGCATTTATATAATCATGATTCAAACCAGACGAAATTCTGGGATCTCGATCCTTTGATAACAAGGTGAGATTCAATTACATATATGTGATGTATACCCTAAAGAAGTTATGTGATATTTTCTAATATTAGCCTTTATCCAGCATTAATGATTCCCTTTGGATTTTTTTCATTCTTAGTTAATCAGAGTACAACATACCTGAAGGTATATGCATGTTCTGGAATATCTACAAATTCCTTTTAGAATCCGGAGATCATACGACATCATCAATGAAAATTTTTTATCCATTATATCACATATAATTGGCTTTTGCCACTTTCCTCGATCAGGTTTCACAACCTAATATTATGTTGACAATAAATGAAATGCATCTTATGCAAATCAAAAGGAAGTTATGAAATCTTTTCCCTTCAAGCATTTTCCAAGGAACTGACTTCTATATACCTCTCAAGGTATATGTCCTGAAAACTCAACAAATTTCTTTTAGAATTTGGAGTATATATGGTTTTATCTATGAAAAGATTAGTTTCCCCTAGGAACATAACTTTGGTCATTTTTTAATTCTTTTACTCAGGTTTGCTAACATGATTTTATGTTAACAATTCTCTATTGATTAAGAGAATTTTTTTTCTTTTTTTTTATATTTCAGAATAGTGTGTAATGTACCACTATCTTATATATAATATGGCAGGATAATGAAAATTTGAAAAAATAATTAAAATGACAATATATAATTAAATGAAAATAAGGAAAGTGTTTTTGGTCAAACGGTCAAATGTTCAGATCTTCAATTTTCTCAACGGGAGTACGAAATGAGGATAGTAATCAATTAAATAATAATATAGGAGTCATGTCATTCCATATGATATTGTTTTGAGTTTGTGGGGTTTGAGTTATTGAACCGATCTTTTTTTTTTATATGAATGTTAGATATTTTTTAATATCATTTTCTGATTTTTGATAGAATTACAATGATGACAAGAAGTGGAGTAAAAAAAACTACAGAAAAGATGAAAAACACTGTGAAACCTGACAATTTAGACTTGCAAAGATAGACAAACATAGAAAGAAAATACAACAAGACAAATAAAGCAACAAAAAACTTTACACTTAAACAAGCATATACAAACTAACAAATTGTTAAGAGCAACCCGGTCCAGGCCAACCCGCACAACCTAAGACTTAGAGGCGCCTACAACTTTTTTTTGGTGGTATCCGCTAAGATAAAGCGAGAGCAACATTGAAGCAGGACAAACTCCTTATTCTAAGCTAATTTTCTGTATATTTTGGAGGCCAAGAAACATACAACAATGATCATATTGTTAAAAAAAAACTCATAAAAATGGTATTTAGGTTCTCGTTATAAAATTCCCAAATTTTCAAAATCTAGATTCTCTAAATTTTAGGAAACCATTTTACGAAATCTTCTTATTTGTTGAAAAAGGGGGACTTTTGGAAAATCAAAAACCAGAAACTAATCTAAAATTATTATATTCAACCTTTCCAATTTCTTATCCTTTCACATGAAGCCAAACAGAACTTTTTAACCTATGAAATTGGTGACCAAACAGAACACATGTTAAACAACTGTTAAAACATGATTGCAAATATTTTGTTCTATTTTATTTTAACGAAATTAAACCTATGAGTGTTGAATTTGCGATAGAGAGAGGCTACAAAGAGACCTTATCTACAGAAGACAAAAAGCCATTTCATAAAAAAAGCAAAATTTATAAAACTCAAATATGCGCCACTCGTAACCCACCCCTATCTCTTTGGCAAAAGCCAAATTCACTCAAATTCTTTTATTAAAAAATTATTCTTTTTAAAAAGATTCTAACACCAAACTCTTCATATTTTTGTCAACTCTTTCTTTGCCATCTGTTACAAACACTCAAGTATCTTTGATTCATCAGTTTGAAGTCTTCTTCAAGTCCCAGGTTCTTCTTCTCATTCTCTGTGTTTTTGTATTCAGAGTTTTACTTTTTCTTGCATTTGATCTGATTTTGTCAAAACCCATTTGTTTCTGGTAAGTGAATCTTTAAGAAAACTGGTGATAAAGTTGAACTCTGTCTTTAATTCCTGATTAAGCTTCGAAAAAGGTTTGATTCCAGTAGATCTTGGGTCCACAATTTACTAATTAATCCACACTTTCTCTTCTCTTTATTGAATTGAAATTAACAGGATCATCACACTTTTTGGTATTTTAATGGATCTTCTTTTGTCTGTTGCACTTAAATTAATGTATTTGATTCACTTTTGTAATCACCTTTTTGAGATAGTGAATTGGGTTTAGTTTAATCAGTCTGGTCAAGAATCTGGATGATTCAGACCAAAGTGTAATGCTTACAATTATTTATTTAACAAAATAAATTTTGTTCATTTCTGATTTGGATTGATTTGACTTTTTGATCTTATCAGGGATTCAATGGCACAGATCTTAGCAGCTTCTCCAACATGTCAGATGAGAA
>WJSH01024746.1:540-10590 GCA_009757365.2 Lepidium campestre | reverse complement strand
GACTGTTTTTTTCGTTTTATAGGGAAAATAAAAAGACACTTTAATTTTATTATGTTTCCGAAACTACCCCTCTTTTTGTTTTCTTCTGATGGATTGATTCTTCTATTAAAAATATCACGCTTGACGCTTGAAAACAACTCCAAATTTGTATATTTTGATTTGCTTCTCAAATTTGTTTTTTTTTTAATGATGTAAAAATACACTTAACTTAAATGTTCAAACTAAATATCAAAGTTAAACAAGTAAAGTAACAATGATAATGGATATTTTCAAAATAAAAAATGATGGGATTTCTTAGTCAAGTGGTAGGGGACGGACTTTAGACTTTAAAAAGTTTACATATTCGATTCTAATACTATACGAAACTAACACACAATTTCTTAGTCACCTATATACAAATATGGGCTCATGTTTTCGACTCATTTGAATACTCAAATCTAAGGGTTTATCTATGAGCTGCACCACCTTTAAGAGAATAATTCAAGCCCTTCCTCTAAGGTTTGGGAACTCGTTAAAAAAAATGATGGAATTTTTCTTTCTTTTAATAATAGAATTATTATTATTTTTTGTCGTATCAATAATAGCATTATTAAAATTCGGTTTTTGTTGTCTTACACAGATGTCGTAAATAAGTGTATTGAGTGAATAATATTGATTTAAATATTTATTGCATTAGTTAAGAAAGATTTGTTGTTTATTATAATAGTAGTTTTTAGCTAAACTCCACGTGAAGAAATTTTTCATAAAATTGTTTTTTTCTTGTTAAAGTTCACAAAATTGTTTAGTTATATATAGAGTTATATTCATTATTGAGGTTTAATTCAACAAAGAGAATTGAAAGACTATTTAGCATAATATTACCAACTTTGTTGATTTTTATTTTTTATTTTTTTCAATACTAATGGCTGCTAAAATAAATAAAAAGTTTTTGAGTCTTTTGAGTTTCATTTTTTGAGAGAAATATCTTTGGTGAAATAGTTACACCAAAATGGTTAATGTCAATTTCTGATATTTTTCTAACTTCAGTAAATTATGTTTATCTTACATGATATTGTTAAATTTGGATGAATTATAAATCGGATTTTGCCAATCCAATTGATATAAAACAAACAAGTCCAATTTTTCTGGTATAAACTTGGTGCCGATTTTGTATGATCTAACCAAAGTGTTTGCTTTAATTTTTCTGTTCTAGAAAATTATCTATATGATCTAACCATAAATAATATACAATTTTCCTTCATCACATATGGGCAATATATTCTTAGTTTTATAAACTAATAATTCATATCTTCCATCTTTAATTATTGTCGTGATATCAAGATTGAATTCGTATTTGCCATTGCCATGATCATTCAATCGTATTGTTCTAAAATCGTAACCAGTCTTTATTGACTCGAGTTGTCGATCTACTTAGTAACAATAAATTCATATCTTGAGCCTCAAGAGAGTTTTTTTAAATTATATTAGATTAAGAGAAAAACTATAAATAAATTGATTCTCGAACTCTTTTTAGTGTTTGATAATAAAATACTCCAGTTAATGGCTTATGTATCTGAAATTTAATTTTACTTCACTATATGTAGTAGTTAATAAAGGTTTTATGAATAAATTTGAGATATGAATCAGATCTTCTCGATCTAATTATTGACAAAAATAATTGACATATTTTTCTTTTGTTTTCTTGGATTTTATATGATATAACATGACACAATAATAACTTCCTGGAAATAATACTATTTTTATAAAATATTTTATAGATTTCCAAGAATAATAATAAAAAACTTAAAGAAATATTTTCTTATAAAATTGTCGTTAATCACATATCATGTTTTATTAGAGAAAATATCAAAGAGTCCACATCAGTGGGACCTAAACTCCTCAAGATATTATTTAGTACTACTACTAACTTCTCAGTCAAGATTTTTCACCTGAAGGTTAAAAAAAAAAATCTCTTCTCTGTTTCCAATTTTGTCTTCATTCGATGATAAAACAATTATATATTAAACCTTATTAACAAGGGTATTTAAGTCATTTCCATACAAAGAGTCAATCAAAGCTGAAGAAGGCTCCTCTCCAGTTGCTTCCTCATGAACCGCCTCTCGTTCACCAACTCACCAACATGAGAGAAACTGTTTCCAGAAAACAACACCTACCGTCAGGATTTTTTGGCGTTTGTCGATAGACAGATCAACGGTTTTCACTACGACACGTCATCAAATATCTTAGTCTTACTATGGATCTCGTTACAGTGGATTCAAGACTCATGTAACGGGAAATTAAAAATAAAAGTTGGCAAAGAAGGCATGCACCAAATTGACGATATAATTATTCTTTTATGATTTACTTTGGAATATATATTTTTTTTTTCTCACTTAACTTTAGCATATTCGGTCTTAACTATACCGCACTAGTATAAGTCCATATTTAAAGAACTATTGAAAATGTTTAAATTATAAGGAATCAGTCAAAAATATCTTAGAAATTTTTTTTGTAAGAGTTGCCAAACTTTACGAAAGAGGTTTGGACTATTCTCCTAAAGTGGTACAGCCTAAGTATAGACATTCATTTTTGGGTATTCAAATAAGTCAAAACATATACATATATCTGTGTAAGGGTGACTAAGAAATTATGTGTTAATTTTCATATAATAAAGGAATCGAACCTACGAACTCTTTAAAATCTCAAGTTCATTACATACCATTTGACTACGACCTCTTTGTCATATCTTAGAAATTTTATTATATTGATAGTGGAAATAGTAATAATATCATTTGAATTTTAAATATAAATTTATAGGAGGGTGAGCGTAAGTTGGTCAAATTCATTTGTCATTGTATAACTTTTTTATTAATAAAATGATCCACACTTCAAACCTCCTTAAAATTATATGAAAACTACACAATTATCTAAAATCAAATTTAGATGGATAAAATATGAGAAAACTACACAATTATCTAAAATCAAATTTAGATGGATAAAATATGAGAGATGAATTTAATTAGTAAACCAAAAATACTTTTCTGATTATATAACTTAATTGGATGTAAAATATTCAATCTATAGAGAAATTTGGTGCCGACTTCTTCTTAATTTGGTAGTTAGGATGATCCAGCTAATAGGATCTATCAGGGTTCGACCCCTCCCCACTACAATTTGATAGATTATAAGGAGATTTTGTCAATAAGCTCTAAGTTATGGATTATACATTGTCGATCTAGAAAAAAAAAAAGAGAAATTTGATAGTGACAACGTTTGAGATGTTACGTAGAATCAATATAATTAAAGTAACCAAATATATATTTATTTGATGAAATTCATATACGACATAATACATGTTGTTTTGACATAACAAAAATTATAATAATTAATTAGATATAATGAATTATTAGAGAGATAATGAAAACTAATTTAAAATATATATTTGTTTTCTATGGAAAAACATTGTGGTCGAATGATGTAGTTGATTTGCTCTTTCGGATTGTAGTTAGCAGTCTTCGACTTATCACCTCTTTTAGTTAATTTGTTTAAGGCATCGTTTGTTTTTTTTTTTTGGATTTTAATTTTCGAGGATATCTATTTTTTTATCGGTTTTTGTAATTAATCTATTCGTTTGGTTCAATCAATATAATTCAGACGAAAAAAAAATTATGTGTGTTGTCCAATCTCAAATCATGTAGGTGGAGAAGGTGAAACTTAAGTCGCCAATGAAATGGTACGCTCGATTTTATACGTTATAACAATTAATTAACATATGATTTGTCAATAAGTTAATCATTATTATAAATAAAATGGTGATTATAATTTCATAAGACAAGTTAGGCGAAGCTGTTCATAGACATTTGGACATCTGTGACATGTCGCCACCAGAAAGTTGGGCTTTTCATTTAATTGGTTGGATGTCTCAATGGAATATTAATGAAACTTGACTAGTTATTTTAGTATGTATTTTTGGCTTATATAATTAATTAAGATGTCATAGACACAATTATTTCTTTTATGTACTAATGAAAATTATAAATATGAAGCATCATATGTCTTAATAGAATTGAGTGAGACTTGTCTACATATAATTGGCCTATAGATTTAGTTTTTGCCGAGTTTTTTTTTATGTCCGGTGGTTTAAATAGTTCAGCTAATATTAGGGGTTTCATCATTTCTTACTACATGTGAAAAATTAAAAAAAAAAATTTTAGGAAGTAGGATGGGACCTTGTCGACGATCCAATTGTTAACAAAAAGAAAATTAGTTTTTGTTTTTTTTCATCAATGTATCGATAATATCCGATATATAGTTTAAATTTTATCATACAAGATTATATAATTACATGAAATCGAATTCCGGTAAAAAAAATCTGTAAAGATGGACATTTAAGACCGAAAATACTTCCCAACCAATATAAAATTAGTTAAGATGTAGGAAAAAAATTATTTCATTATATATACTAAACAGAAATTTAAAAAATATATTAAGAATATAAATCTTATGGAAACAAAGTATAAATATGGGTGAGTTAAATAATTTTTGTTAATTAGGGTGAGTTAAATATGCATGAGAGTATATTATAAATTATAAAGCACATAAAATATTTTCAACGTTTTGGCTTTATAGAAAAGTTGGAGACACACAATATTCGTGGCTCTAAATGTAAGCAAACATATTAATTAAGATCGATGGCTGGACTTGGATTCTCTTTATTTAATTCTGAAAGCTACATGGTCGTAGGAATGTTGCCTTCACAATAGCGATGTGAAGGATGCTTCATCACCGCTAAGAGTAATATTCACAATTTAGTTTAGTTATAGTTTAATGTTATTGTCTATACTTAACATAAAAATCAGACACAATAATGTAATTCACTCGCTTTCAGAGTACTTTGGTCTACTGGTCTCTTCTACTCATAATAATATTCAAGTGTCATAAGTTTTTGTTGACGTTGAGATCGACAATCAAATAAACCGGTTGTGATCACCGCTTTTCGGAGAGGCTGTTTATTCTCGATTGAAACCAAGATCGAATGGAAAAGAAAAAAGATTAGTATCGAAAAATTTACGAAAACAGCTACGCAAATTTGTGGCTACGTAACACTTATGAAAACAGGTACACAAATTGTTCAAATAGCTATGAAAATTCATAAAAAAAAGGGTAACCACTATTTTGTAGCAACGACTGTATAAACATGATCTGCCTTTTTTGAGTAACCACCATTTTTGTAGCAATGATTGTATAGTCACGAGTAACTACCATTTTTTGTAGCAACGACTACAAAAGATTTCAAGATTTTTTCTCTTGGTCCTTTACTTTTCCGACCTCCGGACAATCAATTACAAACTTAAACTCCTGACCTAAACGATGTTAGTGGGTCTTTTGCTCGTTTTAGGTACACCACTAACAGTTCTCTATGGATGGACCAAACCCACATTTCTGTGTTTTCTTTGTAAAACAATTTAATTCAATTTTTTGGTTAAAGAACGTTAATAGTCTTTTCAAATGGAAAAGCAGAAAGAAGAGCGTTGAGGAGCTTTGAAGTGTCTAAAGCAAAAGCAGAATATTTGAGGAGCTTTGAAGTGTCTAAAGCAAAAGCAGAATATTTGAGGAGCTTTAAAGTGTATTTTGGTGATTTGTTTGCTTTCATGTTCGATATGTTTATAATAATTGTTCATTATTGAAGACAACAACGTCCACGAAATTGGTGGCTATAGTCCCCATTTGTATTTTCTTAATTGGGTCTTATCCCACGTGAACCCAGCTCTTCTCCAACCCACTATCGCATGTTGAGGTCGGTATATTCTTAGCTTATCAGACCAATTGATAGGAGCTGAGCCAAATCTAGTTCATAAGACTTTTAGGTAGACCATTCTCAAAAGATAGTTTAAGAGTTTCAGTGTCTTTAAGTCTTTATATAGTTTTGTGGGATTTTAGAAATTTTTGATTTTTTTTATAGAAAGATTCTGATAAAAAAAATACAAACTTACTACGAACCCAAACTTTACCAATTCGAATCCGACCAAAAAATATTCGAATGAGTATTATACCGATGAATCCAAAACACAAAAGATTGATTTAGTCAAATTCGGGTATCCGAATGCCTTGAAAAGGATTTGGATGTGTAAATCTTTATATAACATTGCTATATTCTCCTCCTATGCTACATGAGATAATTCATTTTATTAAACTTAAACCTAATATAGTTGTTTCCTTCATTTATGACGAACCAGTTTGTCAATTGCGGAAACTGGTTTAGGAGCATCTAACTAGGTTTAGTTTATTGCGAAATGTTCCTTGGCTTATGGTGGGAGATTTGAATGAGTTGATAGGTAATCATGAAAAACAGGGTGGGCGTTTGCGGAGTCCGAGTTCATTTTTGCCGTTCATGACTATCTTACGACACTGCGGAATGATAGAGTTTCCATGTTTAGGGAATTCATGGTCTTGGCGTGGTGTCAGACAATCAGAGGTGGTGAGGTGTAAGTTAGATAATGCTTATAGTTATGGGGATTGACATTCTCGGTATCCTAATTCGGTCTCTTCTTATATGGAGATGATAGGGTCGGATCATAGACCGGTATTGATCTCAATGGAGGGAGCTAAAAAGTTCTGTCATGACAAATTTTATTTTTGATAAACGTTAGATAGGACGCCCGGGTCTCGACAATACGATTATACAAAGGTGGTCTCGGTATGCGAACCTTACTCGATGTCAGTTTACAGAAAAGATTAAAAATTATAGAAGGCAGTTGTCCCACTGGAGGAAGAGTACTGTTCTTCCAGGAAAAGAACGCATAAATATTTGTAAGCGGCAACTTGAGGAGTGTTTAAATGATAATTCTTGTTCCACTACAGAGATTCAGGAGACGACAGAGCATTCACATTTACTTATAGCCTATAAAGATGAGAAAGTGTTTTGGAAGCAGAAAAGTATGAATAAATGGCTAAGTGAAGGGGATGGGAATACTAAGTTTTTTCATGCTCAGACGAAGCAGCGACGGGCTAAGAATCGTATTTCAGGAATGTTAAACTCGGCAGGAGAGTGGGTTACGGAGGAGGAGAAAATTGTTGAAGTATAAATAAATTATTTTCAAGATTTGTTTATAAGTACTATTGGGTCATCGAGTATGGGAAATTCCCTAGAAGGGATAGAATCTATAGTGTCTGAGGAATGAAATTATCGATTAATGGCTGTTGCATATAAGGAGGAGGTTCATTACGCTCTCTTTTCGATGGATCTAGGTAAGGCGCCAGGTCTAGATGGAATGACAACTCTGTTTTTTCAAAAATCTTGGGCTGTGATTAAGGATGATTTGGTAAAATTGGTGAATGATTTTCTTCTTACAGGGGTTTTTGAGGATAGTCTTAATCAAACAAATATTTTTCTGGTTCCAAAGATTGTGCGTCCTATGCAGGTGGCCGAGTTCATGCCTATTAGTCTATGTAATGTAGGGTATAAGGTTGTTTCAAAGGTTCTATGTTTGCGGTTAAAGTCGATTCTTCCCAATTTGGTTTCTGATATTCAATTGGCTTTTGTGGCGGGTCGCCAAATTACTGATAATGTTTTGATCGCCCAGGAGATGTTCTATGCTTTGCGTACTTCTAAGAAGATTAAGGGGTCTTTTTATGGCTGTAAAGACCGATATGAGTAAAGCATATGATCGGATTGAGTGGGATTTTTTGGAGGATCTTTTATGTAAGTTAGGTTTTCAATCTAGATGGGTTCGATGTATTATGTTTTGCATTCGATCGGTTCAATATTCTATTTTGGTTAATGGGGTTCCTCATGGTAATTTTAAGCCTACTCGGGGTTTAAGGCAAGGTGATCCGTTATCACCTTATCTTTTTATTTTATGTACGGAGGTTATGATTTTAAAACTTCGGATGGCTAAACATTGGGGAGTGTTAACGGGGATAGCAATTGCTAGAGATAGTCCACTAGTGTCTCATATATTATTTGTTGATGATAGTCTTTTCTTTTGTAAGGCGAGTGTTGATGAGGCGTCTACTATTCTACGGGTTCTGCAGGAGTATAAATTTGTGTCTGGTCAACAAATAAATTTTGAGAAGTCTTCCATTCAGTTTGGACATTTTGTGGATATTATTGTTAAACATGAGCTTCATCACGTTCTGGGTATTTCTAGGTTAGAAGGTATTGACACTTATTTAGGAATCCCTAAAGGTTTGGGGGGCGCAAAAACGAAAGTGTTTGCGTTTGTTCAGGAAAAGATTCAGGAACGTATAGGTTCCTGGTCAACAAAATTTCTATCAAAGGGTGGGAAGGAGGTTCTTATTAAATCGGTTTTATCAGCTTTGTCGTCTTATGTAATGTCTTGTTTTCGGTTACCTAAGTCGGTTTCGAATAAGATAGTCTCGGCAATTGCAGATTTTTGGTGGCGTAGTTCTCATGCATCGAAGGGTATTCACTGGGTAAGGTGAGAAAAGTTATGTAAAGAAAAAAAGGATGGAGGTTTTGGTTTTCAGTCTATAATTGATTTTAATTCCGCTCTTTGGCAAAGCAATTTTGGCGTCTTTTGAATAATCCATCGTCTTTGTTGTCCAGAGTTATGAAAGGTCGGTATTTTAGGGATGGTAATCCGCTAATTTCTAGAAATGATTATTCACCCTCCTATGGGTGGTGGAGTATTGTCTCTGCTCGGTCTTTGGTAAGAAAAGGGATGATTGTGAAGATTGGATCAGGTGCATTGACATTCGTTTGGCGGGATCCTTGGATCTCGGGTTATACTCTTAGACCAAGATCAGGACATGGGTCTGATTTGTATCCAGATTTGACAGTTGATCAATTAATTGATTAGAGGATGAAATGTTGGAGGAAAGTGTTAGCTCGACAATTACTGGATCCGCAAGATGCGATCCTAGTTCTGGGTATTTCTATTCTTAAACAAGATAAACATGATAGAATGGGTTGGTATTTTACGAAGTCAGGTAGGTATTCTGTCCGTTATGGGTACTGGATGGAATCTACGATAGCTAGGGCTGATCATGGTGTATTTGGGCCAAGTTTAAAAGTTCTTTAGGCTCAGGTTTGGGCTGTTAAATGTCCGCCTAAGATAAAACATTTTATGTGGCAGATTATTTCTGGGCAGTTAGCAGTTAAGGCTCAGCTCGGTAGGAGGGGGATAACTGATGACATTGGTTATTCTAGATGTGGGGCGGAGGAGGAGACTGTTAATCATGCTTTATTTGAATGTCCTCCAGCGTTACAAACATGGGCTTTGTCTAGGGTGTCGTTGCCTTTTGGGGGTTTTTCGAGTTTGTTTGTATACTCGAATATGGATTATTTGTTCCGAGGGGTTGATATTGATAATTTTCCTTGGTTGCTTTGGTTCATCTGGAAGGCGCGTAATGATAAAGTTTTCGCTTCAATATATAGGGATCCTAGGGATATCATTTCGCATGCGGAGTCAGAGGCTAACTAGTGGTTCTCTGCTCAGGTCGGTTAAATGTTGGTGGAGGCATATATCATTACACGACCTTTTGTTGTTTCGTGTGTTGAGGAGATTGTTTATCGACCTATGGCTCTAGATTCTTATTTTTCGAGATTCCTATGTTGTGTTGACGGGTCCTAGAAAGATTCAGATTTAACGTATGATCTGGGATGGTATTGTTACTCTTATGAGCTCGGAGGGGTCAATGTGGGAGCGCGAGGAGTTTGCCAAAGTTTGTCTTAATTACATTGTGATTGAGGCATTGCTCTGGGCTATGTCTTGTCTTATTTCTTTGCGAATATTCGAGGTCGCCTTTGCGATCGATAGTTTGGAGGTCTTGAAGGTGTTTCAGAATTCCAACGATTGGCCAGCCTTCCAACCTTACCTAGAAGAATTAACAATTTCCGTAGCCTCTTTACTGTGTTCTCTATTTCTTATATCCCTAGAATCTTGAATTCAAAGGCTGATTTTTTGGCGAAGAGTATTAGAAGTTTTTCTTGCATTGAATTTTTTGTAAACAGTGTGCCATTTTCATGGTACTATGCTTTGTATGCTTGAATTTAAGTTAAGTTGAAAAAAAAAAAACCTAATATAGTTGAAGATCACTTTCTCAATA
>WJSH01023952.1:1733-11783 GCA_009757365.2 Lepidium campestre | reverse complement strand
CATGTAGGCTTTGTATAATTAATTGATTGGAATGACTATAACCATTTTATATCAAAATTACAAAACTAGACATAAACATAAACATGAAATATTTAAACAAAATTGATCGGAACCTTAATCTATCTAAGAATATGAAAATAAATTAGAACTTTGAGATGATCGATGATTCATCTCTTATATTTGTATTAATTGTATTTTAATGCACCAAGTCTTAAGTTTTAATTTAGGGGGTTTCTTCAAGGTGGTATTTTAATGGATTTAGAAATCTTTGTAAAATTATGTGTTATTCAAGCATTGATTTTCAAATCTATTTAAAATCATGTGTTATTGGTTCTATCATTTATGAATCTTAATTAAAATCACATGTTATTCAATATTAGAGATTTGAGTATGTATTTGTATTTTAATGGATTTGAGTAGATTTAATTGTGAATTTTCTTTTAAATCCAAATACTTGTTATTTTGAGTTGGATTTACAAAATTCACTTTATATGATTTTAAAATCAAATGATTTATAAATCTGAGATAGATTTCTAAATCACACATTGAAGAAATCCCCTTAAATAACTATAATTACAGAGAAGATATTGCTTAAGCATCTACATCTTTGATATTGTAATTACTCTTTTCTATAATTGTAGTTAATTAAGTTTCAATACTCGAAGAGAAACAATAATAAGCAATATAGAACATCGTCGATATGGTGTTTTTTTCTAACGATATTTTCTTTGTTTTATAGAGAAGAGTCTTTAGATTTTTCTATTTTCTATTTAGATTAGGTTTATATAAATTTACTGCAGAGTTATAATGACATATATACAAAAAAAATTAATTAATTAAATTAGGATAAAATTATCTTTTTACAACATTTAATACTCTATGTTTAAGAAAAACTTTATTTAAGAGTATAAGGCTATTGAACATTATAAAACAGTCTATGCTCTCTTTTATGCTTTGTTAAAAAAAATTTGATTAGTTTTTAGAGAGCATTAAGCTTCCCGTTGGAAAACTTTTAATGACTTTAAAGTAATGAAGATTTCTAAAGTTGTATAGATTTTTGCAGGGTCTCAAAGATTACCCAGAGAATTTTAGAGAGTTTTAATGAGTTATGTCAGAAGATTTTCACAGATTTTTGAATATTCTCATAGATTCTTATATCCATAAAAAAAATTTGTACAAAATATATTCAAAATGTTACATATAATTTTATATTGTACTTTTTATTTACTTATATATATTTTATAAATTATATATAACAAAACTCATAAATTATATCATATTTTATTACATATTAATTTTTTATTAATTATTATTATTTTCTTATTTTCAAATTCATTTTTTATTTTTATATTTTTCTGGAAAAAATTATATATATTTTAATCATAGTGAATGACTTTGAGAATACATACTGAAGATGCAATACTTTTGAAGATTTTATTTTGTAAAGTAATATGTAACAAATCAACAAACCAATAACACAATATTTTAATTCAATGACTATATGAGACTCTTTAGTAATGTTTGAATAACACAAAACTTGTATAGACTTCATAAAATCATGAATCCAATAACTTTAAACTTATAAAGATTTTTAAAGACTTTTTACAAATATATTAACTAATAACACCAAACTTTAATAGAGTTTTGAAAAATCATGATTCAAGAACACTAGAATCTTAATAACATTTAAATCTTCATAACTCTATCTAAATACATAAACCAATAACACCCTCTTAGTACTTAGATTTGTCTTGTTCATATCAAATACTTGCATATTACTTGACCCGATTTTAATTGTTTCAAAATCACTGGTCAAAATTAAAATATTTATTTATTTTATAAGAAAATAAAATATCATCTACTTTTTTCAATCAAAATTTATATGATTATAAAGTAACGGGTCAAGTACTAACAAACTTAGTATTGAAAATTTTGTCGATACTTATTATTTGATTTGTACGTGAGAGTAATGAAATTCACTTACTTACTACTTGAATCAACTATAACAAATACTTAATTTTTCGAGTCAAATACGAACCGAGTAGCAAGTATCAACCAAGTAATGAGTAATTATGCTCAGCAGTACTATTCAGTACTTTATTTGAATTTGTGGTTGAAACTTATTTATTGGCATTTGAAATGCAGCCGATTATCAAAAGTAATTAAAGTTCAAATACTAGAAAAGTTTTAACTGAGAAAAAAGAAAAAGAAAAGAAATACTGGGTTTCTCACACCTTTATTAGCATTACGTAAAGTGGAAGCAATCCCTAGAGTCATATACCAACTGGTACCTTTAATTACTACTCCATTTGTGTTTTTTTTGATAGAAGAATCTTTAATAACTTCATCTTTACACTTTACTATTATTATCATATAATATTCATCATTCTGGTTATAGAACACTGGATGATAACTTTCAAGTGATCAAGTGCTATATAGACGGATGGTGAAAATGATCAGATTCTACTTTCAATCTTGGTTGGATATGTTTTTAAGAAGCCAACACGACATTGTTTTAAGAGTTTGTTGCCAACATCGAAGTTTATCATCTCTTCAGTTGGAGACAAAAGTACTAATTTAAGCTATAAAAACTATCAAAGAATGAAGGGTAAATTTTTATGTCCTTGGTACAATCACTTTATGAGTAGCCAACTTTTTCAAATCTTTTGGATGAGTTTAAAGTGTTTGATAACACTTTGTAAATGGAAAGATTAATTGGTAAATGGTAAGTCCGTTTCTTTTTGGTAAACCGAGAGATTCTGGGTTTTAAGTGACCAACGATTTCGACTACTGAAGACTCTGTATCATCCGTTATAGCATATCAAATATAAAATATTTGACACTAAAGGCCAATACATTATCACCTTTCAACCGTACATCTCCTTGGAAATCGGGGAGCCCATGTGAATAATCCTTCCAAATAGTAGATTTGAACTTGAGACCCGTTGGACCTTTGGTATCAAAGAAGTCAGTGGCCCATCATCACTTGATTTGGTTAGTCCATTTTTTTTTTGGCCAAAAAAAGGGAGTCATGCTCCAAAAAATTTATTCAATAAGAATTATACCAAAGAACAAAAGCGAGGTCAAGCAACACCCGCAACGTCATCAGACACTAAAGTAGAAGTAACAACCGGGCTAGACTCTAGAAGATGAAATCCTAACAAAAAACTAAATGCATAGTTGGCTAATCCATCTGCAAGACAATTAGCTTTCCTATACACATGAGTAATTCGGATGTTCCAGTCCTTTGACAAAAAGTTATAGCACAAACGTACTAGGAATGAAAGAGGGTGAGTCTCGCAAACCCCTTTCATGAGAAAGCCAACAACTAACTCTGAATCCACTTCAACCTCCAAATGAGAGATCTTCAACTCCCAAGCAACATATAATCCATAATAAACACCTCAAAGTTCTGCTAGAGGAGCAATACAAATACCAATATTCACCAAAAAACCTTTAATCCATGTTCCGTCTTTGTCACGCAGTACACCATCCGCCGTAGCTAACCCTGGATTCCCTTTGATGCGCCATCGGTATTGAGCTTAATCCAATCCGTAAGTGGAGACTTCCATGCAATGAGAAGTTGTTGTGTCCGAGGTTGTGACCCCGACGTTAATCTTGTCAATAGTACTTGATGGACTTCTTGTGCTAGATTTTTGAGAAATTGGGTGTGGTCCCGACACCTTGTAGTTGTCCCAAAAATATAGCCACATCGTCATTTCTAGCCCAACCATGTTGTTAACACGAATGTTGTAGCCCAAGGAGCGCCATTGTGAATACCTACATCATTTAAATTATCAAAAAGCCATTCAAGAAGTGTTTGAGAAAAGAAACTCCCTTGTCTTCCTCTCGGGATAAGGCACCGCCAAATGCCATCCATCAAGGGGCAATCTCTTAAAATATGAATGATGGTTTCATCAGCACCATTACAAGCTTGACACACACTTGAGTCACTAAGATGTCGCCTAAATCTCTCCATATTAGTCGTCAGGATTTGATTGACACATAACCAAAGAAAGTAGCGAACTCGTTCCAAAGTACCACATGCCATACACAATCAAATAATCTCCCCATATATTGTGTGGATGTGACCAAAAACTGACCATTCTCCGTAAGACCACACGAAATGCAATCCTGAGACCCCGTGACTTCATCGACTACATAGGCTCGGAGCTTTAACTATACCACCGACGATAAAAACTGTGTAAATTGATGCCACAACCAACCAACACCAGTTTGCCAAACATCATGAACTTTTATACCAAGTAAATCCGCCGGTATTGGACTGACCACTAGCTCACATAGAGGTCAGTCACCAAGCCACAAATCAGACTAGAAATCAATTTGTCTCTCATCTCCCAAAATCCATCGTAGACTCGGGAAAACAACATCAATCAAGCCAGTCAACACACGACTCCAAATCATTGAGCCGCCGTGTTGCCGTGAGAGCCAAGAATTATCCTTCACCTCTTTTATCTTATATTTTGTTCGCATGATTTGAGCCCACAAACTAGAATTGTCAATAAGAAGTCTCGAGTCCAATTTAGCAACAAGAGATTTATTCATGTCGCATGGTCGACGAAGACCAAGCCCACCATCTCACTTTGGCTTGCAAACTTTTGACCAAGACATTAAATGTAATTTTTGATGTTCGTCTAATCCTCCCCACAAGAAGGTTCGTGACAAACGATCAAGAACCGAGAGGTTCGCTTTTGGTAGCATAACTGAACTCATTAAATGCATTGGTATGGTAGATAAAACCGATATCGTCAAAGTGAGTCTTCCCGTGAAGCTCAGTGATCGACTTTTCCAACTAGCCAAATGATTAGAAACTCTTGTTATGACTTCACCGAATGTTTCTTTATTAACCCGTTTGTGTAATATAGGCATCCCTAGGTACTTGCCTAAGTCCCGTGTGGTAGATATGCCATTCACCTCACTATTTTGTCCTTCATAATTCCTTGAGACATTCTTCGAAAAATAAATCTTGGACTTCTCAAGACTAATTTTCTGACCCGATGCATCACAAAAACGCTATAGTACAGTCAGAATAATATAAATTTGGTGAACTGTAGCCTCAGCAAATAAAATTAGATCGTCAGCAAAGCACACATGTGATAGCTTAGGACCACCCCGTAATAGACAAATTGGTTTTCAATCCCCCGAATTGTATAATCCTTTCAGGTCTACCCACCTTAGAATCAACACAACCAGAGCATCATTAATACCGGTCGGAAGGATATCCGAGTTAAAGAAGTCTTGAACAGAGCGTATCGCTGACTCCCCAACTACATCCCAACATTCTTGAAAGAAAACATGTTGATACCCGTCCCGTCCTTGGGCTTTAAACCGGCCCATACTTTTCACAGACTTAAATACCTCCATCGGTAAAACAGGTGCAGTGAGCATAGATATATCCATACTCGATAGCGAAACAAATCATTCCTTGGATAGAGGTGAAGAGTTAAGGTCAATGTCATCAAGTGAATACAGTCGCTGAAAATAGCTAACCGCCAACTGTTCTAGCTCCTCACGATTAGATATTATTGGCCATCATTATTTTCTAACAGCTCAACACGGTTCTGTCTTCGGTGAATTATTGTTGAGGTGTAAAAATAAGATGTATTCCTATCTCCTAAAGCAATCCACTTTTCTATAGACTTTTGAAACCATATAATATCTTCTTGCTCCAAGACCTTATCAAGACTCTTAATTAACGCTTCCTCTCTAGATAGTAAGTCATCAGAAACAGAGAGATCAATAGCATCTTGAACATTCTTAATCTCTTTAAGGAGAGATTCTTTTCTCTGATGTATATCTTTGAACACTTCATAGTTCCATTGACAAGGCCTAGATTGCAGAGCTCGTAAAGCACGAGGTGTCGTTAAGTCTTTATCCCAAGAACAATGTATCAGGTCCTTGAAGCCCGAGTGCGAGAGCCAAGCCGCTTCCAACCTGAATGGTTGTCTTCTCGAATCACGACTAACAACAACACAAAGCTGCATATATAGAGACGAATGGTCTGCTGATATAAAAGGTAAGTGAGTAACCGATGCGTCTTGCCATTTTAAACGATTTGAAGCAGAGCACAATAATGTCAAGTTGTTTTGTAATACACGTGCTTTCCAATCTTTCTATTCTCCAAGTAAACCGGTTTCCCTTGAATTCCATATTAATAAGAGCAGAGTCATTAATCCAATTTTCGAAGACAAGAGAATCCCCGAAAAGTCTCTCATTACCACCACTTCTTTCATCAATGCGAACAATGGAATTAAAGTCATCACGAATTATCAACGGTTCATAGATCGAGGATACAACCTCAACAAGCTTCGGTCAAAGTTCATATCGCCTATTAAGCGATGACGCTGCATAAACAATAATAATGTAAAGGATCTCAGAGCCATCATCCACACGAAAGTGCACGAATTGGTCTGTGAATTCAACAACATTCACCACGCCTAAATCATTGCTCGACAACACCCAAATAGTACCACTATGCCCCACAGCATCGACACATAACAAATTTTCAAATCCCAAACCACAACAAATGCGATCAGCGTTGACCCTACCAGCATAAGTTTCGAACAAAGCTAGAACATCAGTCTTATACTTCTTCAAAATAAAGCGGATTGACCTCATGAAGTTGGGTTTATTTGTCCCCAGGCAATTCAAAAAGATATTGTCTAACATTATTAACAACTTTGAATAAACACGAACTATCGGGGCAAGACCTCATAAGCTTTCAGCCTGAATCGAACAACCAACGCCCACCACTTACATCGCTAAGTCATGAGATTTAGCTCCACTTGTAGAAATATCTATACTCTCTGTATTTGACAATATATGATCACTCACAAGCACACCCTCATAATGTTGTTGCGGACACAAATCATCATTGCCCGCATTCGCTGAAACTATGTTATAACTAGATACCAGAGTATCAGTACGTGGTCGTTTTTCAGGGCTAGACAGTTCAATGTATCTTGTAGCAGAGCCAAAAATAAGGCCCTTAGCAGGCCTAAGACTTTTATGCCTCAATTTAGGTCCATTAACCTTGAGTCCATGATTTTCATTTGGTCTTAAGTTTCCCTTTCGTCTCTCCACAACCAAGCCTTTTTCTCAGAAGCTCCCACCTTCGTGCCACCAACAGAGAAAGTTAACGAGCCTTTTGCAACCAATTAGGATTGTTTTCCTTATTACTCTCATGAGCCAATAAAGACTTACTCGAATTACCCCCAATTTCCGAAACGTGCGTACCACTCTTCTCAGTATTCAAATTACCAAATATATTTGAAATCAACACATTTTGGAAAACAGTATTCAACGGGTTCACAGCCGAATTCTTCCCATGATTTTCGCTTTTACTAGCCACAATGGATTTGCCACGCTTCTCACATTGAACCGGTTTACGGTTAGTTAGGCGAACCACAGTAAACCCGTCAACCTCTTGAGTTAGCATCGGAGTCTGAACCGCAGTTTGAACCGTCTCATTAGCCTCTCCCGTGGCTGGACTGGCCAAGACACACATACTTGCCACATGACCATAAACACCGCACTTAGGACATATGTAGTTTAAGCCTTCATACTCCACGGAAAACTGTTCTCCATTGACAGAAACTGTACCTACCAAAGGTTCTTGGAAATTCACTTCAACACAAACCCGAGCATATCTAGCTCTATCCAGATTCAAAGTTGTTAGATCAATACACACCGGATGACCTAGACCTTTAGCAATACCCGTCACAATAGCTTTGTGATAAAACCATACTGGTATATTCAAAATACGAACCCACACCAGCGTTGTAACAATGTCATGACGGAGAAGGTCAAAATCAGGCGACCAAACACGTACTAACAAGTAACTCCCGAACATACGCCACGGACCACCTGTTAGTGCTGCCAAATATTCTTCCTCAATATCAAACCGCACTATGTAAAAGTTTCTTGGTAAGTCCAAAACATGAATCACACCTGTTGGCTTCCAAAGTTCACGTAGTTTCCTTTGTAGGACAGCTAAAGGAACACGTATGCCTAAAAATTTAACAGTAAGGCAATTATTCCATAAACCCTGCATCACTTGTACCACCTCGTCACCAATAATTATTGATGGTTGCCCAGGCTTGCCATGCGGGAACGTAACTTGCATCCGTGACTCAACAAAGTCATGTCATAGCTAATTGGGGAGAAATCATTCCCCCTTCACTAGTTTCGCGGACCCTCTGAGTCCAAGACACCCTAGAATCCGGAGGATCCCCTGGTGGTGGTCCCTTCTCCACCACATCAGCCATCTGCGCATCCCTTTCTCTGTTTGTCAAAACCTTAGTTTTGTTCGCAGTCGCCAAAACCCTAGACATCTCTCCTAGTTTGGTTAGTCCATTTTTATAGAACTTGTTCGACATGAATTGTTTATGTAAGTTATGTTTCTCGGTCTTGAGCAACCAATAAAAATTATTTTGTAATTTATTATTTGATTAAAAATCATATAATATTTGAATAATATTTTTAGTTAATACTAAAGTTTTCTATACTTACCATATACACGGGGTTATCGTTTTGGGGACATTTTTATAGCTAATGTAGAACTTAACCTTATTTTGATGTTTTACTAACAGTCACCATCACTTTGCATTTGAACTCTTTTATGAAAAACAACGTTAAACATAGCTTCATTACATCAAACTATCTTTTTCTTTTTTAACCAAAATTTTTCTTTTATAAGTCAACATATTTTTAACAATAATAGAACAATTAAAGCTCATGATCAATTCATGGTTCTTTAATTAATCAAAGCATCTATTTAATATAGTTAACAAAAAAAACCATCTAATCGATATAATAATGCATAATGAAAAAAAAAACAAAGAAAAAAAGTTTATAATCAATTAATGAAATTTTGTAGTTGCTACCATCAAGAGTCTGGTGGCTAGATGATCCACCTTGTTGACATCTAGAGTTTGATTTTCAAGATAATCTCCACATGATATTGTTTAAGGTTTTAGGGAGGGTTTGAGTTATGGATCGAGTTTGTCGATCCAACTGTTGACAAAAAAAATGAAAGTTTGTAGATTATGTTAGAGTTTACTAGTCCATTACATTATTTTAAATTCTGATACTGTGATTTGACATATAACTTTAATAAAATAACCAACCGATAAAACCTAATCCATAACTTAAACTCTTAAATCCAAAAAGTATTAGTTGAGAAGAGCTAGACTATTTAAGCCACAGAAGAAATCGGTCTCGCATTATAAATTTTATTAAATAAAAAAATAATTCTAAACGAAAAAAAACAAATATAACTCGTTTGTAATGTACGTTTAGATTACTTTTATAGACTTTTAATACATTCCTCGCATAAAAAAGTGTTACAAGACTTTGAAATTGCTCACACACAATTTTTTCTTTGTTTTAGTTCAGTCCATTTACTTAACCTTAATTAGTTTTATCATAATACAGCTAAAAGTGGTAAACAACCATTTTGTATATAATTAAACTTGATCAGATTCACCATTATCGAGCAAAAGTGGAGTTGTCTGTTCATCTGAATCCAATTGATGATTATCTTTCTTTTCAACCATTTCTTCTCTTTGAACTTGACTCCACATTATCAATAGATATCCAGTTCCTGCTATTGCAGCTCCTAACACACTGCTCACAAGAAATTAACATCAATAATCCGAACATATCAATAGGTCCGGTTCAACGGTAGCAAAAAATTTGACCTTAATTACTATATAAAGTTTTTAAAAAAAATTTTGGTCTTAAAATACACTAATTTTTTTGTTAATTTTTGTTGGAATTTATGCAAATTCACATGTTGCACATACTTAAAACCGGCTCTGACTACCATCATTATAACGAAAATTTGACACTTAAACCGCATCGAATTTGATTTTAGTTTTAATTATAATACATATTTTAAATCTAAAAATAAAATAAAAAGGAAACTCAGCCTAAAGGGAAATCAAAACTACGAGAAAACTCAAAATTCTATAAAATATATATGTTTTATTATTTTGAACTTCTTTATTATTCTTTTTTACGTAAAAC
>WJSH01023686.1:12352-22516 GCA_009757365.2 Lepidium campestre | reverse complement strand
TGATTGGTTAAACCCAGTCGGATATGTGTTTGAATCCATTATGTTCATTAGAAAAATGAGAAGCACTTAATTTTCAACTTATATATTATTTTCTAATATAATTACTTTTTAGTTGGAAGGACAAATCAATTTTGTTATATGACAAATATATTCATATACTTAATTTTTTAAACTTCAAAGAAAAATTTAGCTTTTTATCTACTTCATGTTTGCAATTTTTTTTTTGTTAACAATTAGATCTGATCTATAATATAGAGCTCACTGATTAAAATCCGCTTATAATCTACTAAACTGTAGTGAAGAGGGGTCGAAATTCTGATGTCTCAATCATTAGTTAGATCATCCTAACTACCAGATTAAGAAAAGTTCAGTATTCTCAAACTTTATTAGAAATTTATTATAGTGATAAGACATAAATACCTAATTTTTATATTATTTTAAGACATCATCCTATAATCTTTCTTGCTTTTGTATGTTCGGATTCGTAGAAGGAATGTGGTTTCAATAAAATTCATAAGGACACTTGATAAAATACAACAAATTGAGAGGAGAGTAGTGGAGAATAAAGAGATGATTCTTAAGCATATTATATAAAAAGAACGAATTAAGTTGGTTTAATTTTCTTTAAGAAACTCATTGGTTATACTAAAACAATAAAAATATTCTTCTAAGATAATTTCTTTAAGAAACTCATTGGTTAATATCATTTAGTAATTTGTTAAAAATTTACAATTTCCACTTAGGAGGAAGTCGCCTTGTTGGTTTAGGCCAATGATCGATTCTTCTCAAATGCGAAATTGCCAAATTATTTCTATTTGGCTACCAGATGTCTAAATCCGGATCACGTCCGACCCCCAGGAGGTAAGTTTGGGTTTCGGCCCCGACTCCTCCTCGGTTAACAAAAAAAAAAATTTACAACTAATAAAAAAAAAAACTTAGTGATATACGAACGATAGAAAAAAAAATAATAATAATAACTTGAAACAAAAGAATGATAACTAAACCAAAAAAAAAGAATGATACTTAAAGTTACTTAATTTGAAATTTTTTTAAAAATATATATATTTTATAAAATAAAAGAAGTGTAACATCCCAATTTTAGAAATATGACGGTGCGCCGAGGACAGGTGGATCAATGATAGTGTCCTCTTTACAAATCTTATAGTACTGAATTCGATCCCTTCCCACCACAAGTGGAAGGAAAAAAATAGATTTTAAGAAATAAGCTTTAGGTTATGGATCGGGTCTTGTCGATCCAATTGTTGACAAAAAAAATGATGGTTCATGAAAATTGTTTAGACTGTCATTTCCTATTTTTCAATATTTATTTTTAACATCATATTCACTTAATATTATTTTACCTCATTATTTTGGCACAGTATTTTTTATTTATCAACCGCAGCTAGCAGTTCTTGTTTCTATGGGACCAGAATCTCTGACAATGAGTATTGACGGATTATTCCCCTTCTACCATAATCTTTTGGGGGACGGAGAACCTCATGTGAATACGTCTTTCAAGAGAATAGAACTCATGACATGTACATCTCTTATATCAAGTTTAAACCATGTTTGCGCAATATTTTTTTTTACCGAAAACACTGCTCTTTTGTTAAGGGTAGTTTCAAAAATGACTTAAGGTCTTGAATCAATTGCAAATATAAACCACAATTTTCTCTCTCCAAATTTTTTACTATTTTAGTCTTGTGTCTTTTAAATATTACAATCATGCCATTATCTTTTATTTATTTTCTTTTCTTTTAAAATCTAAAAAACGTAAAAATACATAAATATATAAATTTTTCCACATATTTACAAAAATGTCATCTTCTTCAATTTTTTCAACCACCATTGTCAAGGAAGATGAATCTCTAAATGCTTCTTCATTTACCTAATTTCGGATTCAATAACTCCCAAATGAAGTTCATAACTTCACATTCTTCCATTTCCTCTCCAATTTCATCAATAAAACTCTCTAATTTTCATTTTCGAAATTCTAAATCTTAGATCTTGCTATTTTTGCGTTTTTTGCAGCACAAGTGATTGAGTTTCTTTGGTAATTGCTAAAATTGAAGTTTTGGGCAACAATAGAAGGTAAACATAAGCCTAGCGGATCATTTTGATGAGGTGGAAGGAGAAGCTGAAGTTTACGTTGATGGTGGAGATTATAGTAAATATTGGAAATTGAAACATGAAGATGAAGATGATACCATTTATAGTGCTGATGGTGACAATGAGGAATGCTTTGGTCGAAGAATAAGATCTCACAATATATATGTCAATAAGAGTTTAGCAAGCAAGGATGAGCTTGTATTAGAACTGCGAATGATGACTATATTTTTGAGATTCTCTTTGAAAGTATACAAGTCAATAAAAACTTTGTTTGTGGCTAAATGTGATGTTAGTGGATGTGGATGGAAGATTAGAGCAAGCATGAAGAACGAAGCAAACATATCTTGGGTGACAAAATATGTGGATGTTCATACATGCTCAGTGGCAGAGCGATTGGCTCACTTTAGATTCTCTTCTCCGAGATATATTGCAAAATTGTTTATAGATCAGTTTGGAATAATTGATGGGATTACGCCAAAGCATATCAAAGAGTCAATGAAAACGATGTTTGGTCTGAAGCTGGATTATACTTCTTCTTATAGAACATTGATATGTGCTCAGAAATTGGTGTGATGATCAACAGAAGATGGGTATGATATGTTGCCCTCTTATTTGCATCTTCTGCAAAAATCAAATCCGGGTACAATTATTAGCCTTGAACTTGATGACCACAATAGATTTAAATATCTATTTATATCGTCTGGAGCCTCTATAGCTGGATTTCAGTATCTTAGACGAGTTATTGTAGTTGATGGGTGTCATCTTAGTGGGAAGTATGGAGGAGTTTTGCGTGCAACAAGGTTTTTCCTTGGACAACTCGGGGAATATGTTATTATCACCTCGAGAACAACATAGTGACTAAATTAAAAGGAAAAAACCTCTTTTACTTGGTCAAAGGTGCAACATACGCTTATACACTTATGGATTATACTCAATATATGGACGAGTTGTGTTGTATCAATCCCACCCTTGCATCATACTTAGAAGACGCAGACCTGACGTTGTAGTCTCGCATTCATTTCACAGGCAACAGGTACAACATACAAACGAGTAACATCGCCGAATCAATAAATTCTGCATTTAAGCTAGCAAGAGGATTTCCAATCACATTTCTTTTGGAGTTCATACGCGAGAAGCTTGTAGTTTGGTTTTATCAACTGCGTGAAGATGCTATGAGTCTCACAACACACTTTAGCCGGGGAGTTGAATATCTATTAGCAATACGTGGATATTATGCAGAAGGAATGGTAGTCGAACGCCTAGGTACTTGGCACCTAATTTATGTGATCCAACAAAAAAACTAAAAGACAAATATTTAAATATGTTTTAAGATTTAAATGGGGAAAATAGTCAAATAAAATACGAACTTTACACAATTTGCCAAATAAAATATCAACTTTCTTATTTGCCAAATTAAATACAAAGTTTCATTGACCAAGCCAAATTTAAACCAAATTATGATAGTAACGCTCATTTAACGCGTTAAGTAATTTAAATTAGCCCCAAATTGATTTACCAAATTCCTTAAT
This sequence comes from Lepidium campestre, assembly GCA_009757365.2. Classification (NCBI taxonomy): domain Eukaryota; kingdom Viridiplantae; phylum Streptophyta; class Magnoliopsida; order Brassicales; family Brassicaceae; genus Lepidium; species Lepidium campestre. The sequence continues at coordinate 18,878 of WJSH01023686.1, read as the reverse complement.
CGACATCTTCTTCTTTTCTTCTCACAAAAGTCTGAAATATGCAATCCCTTCTTGAAAGAAGCTCTGTGTGACTTACCCAAAATGCATGGCTCACACTGCTTAAAATCATTTATCTCATCAGATTTAATGAACTTCCTTTCATTCAGCAACTTTAAGTTCCCAACACTCATATGTCCCAATCTACTGTGCCATAGATTTTTTGATCTTTCACTTTCAACAGCCACATTGACTTCTATTTTCTCTGCTCTTCCATCAAGAAAATACACTGTGTCTTTGTAGTCAACTGCCATAATTTCTTTGTCTTTATAGAACACTTGCATTCCGAAGTTTCTAGACTTGTACCAGCAGCCTAATGTCTCCAATTGTCCAAGAGAGATATCAAGTTTCTCCTTGCAGTAGGTGAATACCTCACTTGAGTTAGAATGACAACTGAGTTGTCATGACTCACAAATCTAATTTTACCCACAACAGTTATCTCGCATACAGTATCATTTCCAATGAGTATTTTGCCCCCATCAATGTCTTCAACATCATACATTAAGTCTTTTCTGAATGTAACATGATAGGAACATCCAAAATCCAATATCCACTCACACTTTGTATCTTTGTTTGTTGCTACTAATATCAATGGTTCTGCATGCACTGCTACACCAACACTTGCCTCTGCTCTGTCCGATTTACTACTGCTCCCTGAATTTTGTTTTCTCTTAGGACACTCCTTCTTAAAATGATCTTCTAAACCACATACCCATCATTCTTTTCCTCTTGCTCTAGACTTTGATCGACTCTTATCTTTTTTTTTACCCTTTGACTATGATCTCTTTTCAATTCTACCTCTGCCCTGAACAACCAACCCTTCTCCCTCAGACTGCAGCTTTAACAATCCTTTCTCCTTCAGCTCCATCTCTATAGAATATGTTGAACTGACTATGTCCTTCACAATGATTGTTTCTCTGCCATTGTTGTACTTCAAGGTATGAACAAGATTGTCATACTGCTTAGGTAAACTGTTCATTAGAATGGTTGCCTTATCTTCATAACTCATTTCCACATGAACACTATTCAAATCTGATATCAGTTTATCAAAAGCATCTAGATTCTTATCTAGGTTATTTCCACCATCCATCTTAAAAGCATAAAACCTCTGCTTAAGATTGAATCTATGAGGAAGCGTTTTAACCTGATATTCTGCCTCTAGGGCCATCCATGTATCATAGCCAGTTCACTCCCTTTTCATAGATATGAGCACATGATCTGCAAGGCTTGAGCAGATAATATTTTTGTCTCTCTTATCCTTTGTTGTAAACTTTGGATCTGCCTTTGCTGTAGTAAATTTTTCTTCTGCCGCCACTTTATTAAACCCTTCTCCTTTTGTGTCCAAGTCATCTTCTTCTTCGAGATACACAGGCATCAAAGGATCATCTAAATCCAGAATCTCCAACTGAGCCAGTATTTTGAACTTCCACAAAGAGAAATCTCCCTCTCGATCGAACTTTTCAACATCAAAACGCCCTTGAGTTGGTTCCATGTTTTCTGATTTCTCAGGCTTCTCAGAAACAGTTTCCTTCTCCATCTTTTTTCAACCACAGATCTGATACTCCTTGAAACAACACTCAAACAAAATAAATTTCAGACACCTGAGGCTTTGATACCACTTGTAGTAAACTTAACTGGTATGTTTGTTATCTTGTATAAGTTTCTTCTCTTTGATCTAAGTTCTCTTGTTTGTTTGTTGCAGGAAAAATAAAGAAGACAAATATTTAACGAGTTCCCAAAGCTAAACACTAGCTTTGGTACATCTTGGTGAGTTCAAAACCCACAAGAAGAATCCACTCAATGATGAATACAAGGAGAAAAACAGAATGAATACAAGTCTCTCTCACCCAAGAAACCCTAGAAAGTAAGCTCTCAAGAACACTCACCTTGTGTTTTCTTCTCTCCCAAGCTCTCAACTTTCTCCTCACTTTATACCTTTCTCACGCCTCCTTTGTGTCTCCTCTGATCCTTATTTATTCCTCTATGTCGCTGCTCCAAAACAGCACAAACATATCTTATCGGTATACCCAAAAGCAACGCTTGTCGTCTTCCTTGCTTTTAGTAACAAGGTGATCTTATCATCAACTCTAGCCCATCAACACAACATAACCTCACGTGTAAATATATGAGCTTGACGACAAGCCCAATAATTAATATATAATCCATAACTCTTAAACGAAAGCCACTTATCACAAAGACGACAATGATATTTACAATAATAGTAGGTACATGAGAATCACCAATGCTCTTATGAAACTTCCCAGAGTTTCATCACACTGTCGCATCCATTTCTTTTGATTTCTCCTTTATTTAATACTCTTCTCTTTTCCATCTAAGAACCTTTATTAAACTTGGACAGAATCATTGTTTACTAAAGCATACGAAAAGGTTGGGCATGAATTGTATATCTGTTAACTACAACCACTAATATTATTAAGAGCAGGACGAGTTAAACTATTAGCATTGGAATAGCCTTTGGATGGTTACGAACACCCTCATAAAGCAACAGCCTTTGTGCTCCCTTAGAGTTCTCTCCATAGTTGAAAAAGGAAAAGCTGTAGAAGCTATCACCGAGCTACTAGAGAGAAGGACTAACTCTAATGGGTTATCGTTTGGTGGTCGCTGGCGACTGCGACCAAAGACTACGACCAAAAGTTGTTCGTTTTGTGGCTGATGGTCCAGCGACCGGTCACAGGGACCAATCGCTAGCGATCAACGATTGAAAATTTGAGTTGCTGAAAATTTTAGCGATTGGTCGCTGCGATTGGTCGTTAACGACCAGCGACTGCCAAACGAACAATACTAGCGACCAAAAAATTAATTAATTAAAAATAATTAAATAAATAAAATTTAAATAATAAAAATAAAATTATATAAAACATGAGTATTAAAAGTAAAAAATTACAAATATTGAAAAAAAAAATTAAGTTTACAAAAATTTGATTATAATTGTTACTTAATTTTTTTAGATAAACTTTTGTTAATAAATAAATAAAGAGTAGTTACAATTCTTTGCAAAATTGTATTATAATTTGTTTTTAAATAGGATAAAAGTATATTTTTCATTTATATATATAACATTTTATTATAAATTTTATAAAAAATTAAATTTTTTTTAAAAAATGCAAAAAAGAGTCGCTGATCGCTGGCGATTGCAAAACAAACAATACATCGACTGATCGCAGCGACTGTCAAACGAATAAAAAACTAAATTTTTGATCGTGGTCGCCAACGACTACCAAACGAACAAGGCTTTAGTATTTCCATTACCGTCTAGTACTATTGGTTAGGATTAACTATTGACTGAAGACTTTATCTTTTATTTTATTAAAGGACTAATGAGTTGAAGTTCCCTGAATCCGCTAGTCGAAAGTTATAAACCCTTGACTTGCCGCATACATTAATGGCTCTTGAAGCACATCTTAATTATCTCGTCTTCCTGCGCATTGGTATTCTACTCTTGGGAAATATCAAATTTTGAGTGGTTTAGTTTACTTGATCAACATCTTCAAGCTTGTTTACAGTGTTGAGATGTACAGCTAGTGGGCTGCACAATATTGTATAGGAAAATTCAGCATAAGCGATATATTTCAAGTAGAGTCCAAGAGCTATATGAAGAGGTACACATTTTTATCCGTTCAGCTATAGGAAGCATTATCGATTATCTATGTCTTTGTTTCTGTTGATGATGATGCTTGAATTTTGTAATAGATGAAAGATTGGTGACTTAGATTTGTTGAAAGTTAGCTTATTTGGATTTCAGAAGATGAAAGTAATTAGAATCTGTAATTGTCGTGGAGAATGATCGAACCCCGGTGCCTTGAAGATTTGTAAAGTAAGAGACACCACTGGCTCACCAGTCCTCGGCATTTGCAAGTAAATTTAAAACACTGTTTTTATTTCTTTATCAGAATTATAAACATTTTGAGGATACATTATTATAGCTAATAACTAGTAATATTTGTAATGACAACATATATTACAATCAGATAAAGTTATTATATAGACAACTCATAGAACAACATATGTTATTACTATTTCTAATTTTGAATCTTATATTGTTTTGACAATGTTTATTACATTCCTTACATATATCTCGCCTAAAACGATTGTTGGTAAGAATATCAATTTCTGCTTCTTCATCACCATATAATATTGTTTTACCTGGTAACATATACATGTCCATACCTAATAAACATTTGATATGTATTGTGGTGTCGCATATCTTACACATATAAATTCCATTTTTCAAATTAATTTCTTTTTGACAAACATCACACCAATACTTACCATTGGCATCATCATGTTCATATAAAAGTATGAGAAGATGTTCATCATATTTGTACCAAAATTCCATTGGTAGAGAGGCACAACTACCACACAAGATAAAGTCACATAATTCTCCACACTCGAAAATGAGTTTGCTCCCATTTTGACAAATTGAACATGTTTTCAAATATCCAAATTTAGATGGTAGATACAAAAGGTGTGGATGACAATGATGATTAAGTGGCTCAGATATGGCTGCGCAATTTCACATCTATACAAAATTCACATCTTTGACACATATACTTGAAACCATTGCTTGGACGTAAGCAAGCTGAACAATAAAAATAATTTTCCTCTTGCAATAAGAAGAGGGGATGAGGATGCATTACATGTTCTTTCTTCAGTTCGAAATTTACACATCGTTTATGGAGAATAAAATCACATTTCATGCAACTGAAAATATCACCATGATGAACAGGAAGTACGCATGCTTGACATTGTTTATCGTATCTATTCATTTCATCAATCTCTTTATGGAGTATCATTTGATGTTTATGACTAACATATTCAGAGCCGTGCCAACACTAAATAGTATCATAAACGAGTTTTTTAAAAATGTCCAAAGATAAAAACATACAAAAAATCACTATGATTGTATGCAAAAAAAAAATTGCAAACAAAATATTAGGTATAAAGTATATATTTTCCACAAAATAGTTAACCAAATGTTCTAATCCATTTATTTCAATAGATTAAATAATCAATTCATAAGTTTTTTGTGTGATAAACTCGAACGAGTTAAGATAATCTTTAAGATCGATAAATTAAACTATTATGATTTGTAGATTACAAATTTTTAAACTCAAACACACAATTCAAATATTAAAAATAAAAATAAAAATTCATATGTCTATGTGTTTATTATGTGTGATAAAATTATAAAATTTATAAAATATATGCCCCTAAATTTTATCCAGAAATTAGATGTTCTAGGCAAACGTTTTAAAAAATCTTATTGAGGCACGGCCTGAACATATTGTATAATTATTGGAGCTATCTCTTTATACGGCAAAATATTTTCATATATTTCATCTGGTATTTCCTCGAGTTCTTTTCCATCCCATATATCTTTATCTGAAGAACATCACAAGTCATGGACGCTTCTCTAGGAAAGTAAGAAAGTGTATGTTCATGCCTTTTCTTATGATCTATTTTTAGGAGTAATGGTTTTGTCACACAATCACGACAAATGAGAAAATTGCATTTACAGCAATAAATATTGCATATCTTTTGACGATTACAACAATAGCATGAGGTGGCTATGTTCCCACGATCAAATATGAGAATTTGGAGCGAATGTTTTGAATGATATGAATTATATTTTAACGGTTCGAGACATTCTTTGCTGAGAGTTGCCTTTGAACTGTAGTGAATAGTATCCATTGGTGTCATCCAACGAAAAAAAGCAAAAATTACAGGAAATATTTTCTTTTTCTTTGTTGTTGACCCAGACAAGGGAAATAATAGATGGATTTACAAAATTCCATCTTTTGTCGAATAATATAATCGGCAAATCTCTGAATTTTACAGAACGAATAGCTTCAATATCATCATCACGTTGTAGAAGATGAGTGCGAACAAATGAAGGAGAAGCATTTTTAATTTTTGTGGAATCCATAGTTGTTAAAAATATTTGATATATTGATTGTTTGAGAGTGTATATTCTNACTCATTATATATTATATAAACATTAGGTTATGAATGCAAATGATTCTTTAATTGTTGTGATACATTTTCTTCACAAGCTATTCACGTTAAAGAATTGATTCTATATATTTAACTTTTTTTTGTCAATTTTCTAATTTGATGTGATCCAAGTATATTCTTTAGTCTTTTGCTTAAGTGTCAAATAATTATTTTTTGTTCCTTACACAGATAACAAAACAAAGCAAATCAACTTTACATTCTCACGAAAAGTATCATTAGGTGAAAAAACAAAAAATTATATGATTGTACCTTAATATTAACCTTCCAAGAAGAAAATGATCAACAAAGTTTTTTTGTCTTTTCATCGTCAAGTTTTAAAACTTAATATTGATTTATTTTTACCAGTAATTTTGATAAACAAACAACGTTTTAATAGAAATCTAGCAAAGCACAGACTTTTCATTATTTAGTGTAAGATCGTTTGTTTAACTTTTGTTGTTGTTTTCAATCTCAA
>WJSH01023518.1:481-18886 GCA_009757365.2 Lepidium campestre | reverse complement strand
ATTTTTTTTTTTTTTTTTTTTTATTTTGTTGGGTACACAAGTATAGGTGAATAAAAAGTGGCTTATGTTTTTGAAAGAAAATATATATTATTTTGTAGATTATTTTGATATCGACATACAAACAACTAGGCATAGGCATTTAGGTACCCGTTCGAGTTCTGGTCGAATCTATTCGGATTTTGGGTTTTCGGTTCTATTGATTTAAGACTCATTCGGGTATTTTTATTTTTGGGTCGCATTCGACCAGATTTAATGTTCTCCGCATCTTACTCGACCAGATGTTATATACATGATTTCATATAGTGTATTTAATTGAAAAATTGAAAATGAATAATTAAGGAAATTAAAGATTATTAAAGAGATATTTAAGGAATATTCAGAATAGAGTGTATGATAGTAGAATGAAGTACAATGTATTGGATCACAATTAAATATATTACATGACTAACCTTTCATAAATTTTTGAATTGTTAATGATTCAATATATTTTGCGGTGTTATAAATTTTAATAAGTATCAAAATAAATGTTATATTGCAAAAAGTTTACTCTTTATTATATAAGTAGATTTTAACCCATGCTGAAGTACGAGATAATATTTAAAAATTATTTTTAATATAAAATCAGAAGATAGTTACCGTAATTATCGAATATCCAATGATAAATAATTATCAAATATATTATAATTATTAAATTTTTGTGATATTAAAGGGAAATAGTCTTTTTCAACCTCAACTATTTGCATAGTGTATTTTTCGTACACGAATTATAGTACTATGCACGCGATCCGTGACCTTTTGAAAACCAACCCAAAACATGTTTCCACTCAACGACACAGCCTCTTGTCTACTTATGTTTCTTCTTATCATTTCGTGTCTGCAACCAGATTCTGCCTTGTAGTCAGATTCTACCTTGTAGTCTTCCCATGCTTCATAGGCAATATCGTAGACTAGTACCACGTCTTCTGTCACGCATTTGTGACGCCGATGACGAGTACCAACGATCTCCTGTTATGCATGTATTCTTGACCTTTAATCCCAATTTGGTACTAGTTCCTCAAAGTCAGAGAGCAGGAGCAGCTGAAGAACCAGCAAAAGAAGAAGCACGAATCTGATTTAAATAATTTTTGGCTTCTTGGTAGATTTCTGAGAGTTTGATTTGGATTTACTAACACCATCTTTTTTTTAAGATTTCACGAGAAAAGAGACAAAAAACCATTTGAATAGGTTTATTTACCGGTGCAATAGGTTTAATGAATCATTTCTCTACTAGTAAAGTAACTAAACACAAACCGGCAGAGCAGATAATGCAAAAGTAAAAGCTCAGTCAGATCCGTAGTAGAAATAACCAAGCATTCGGAAAATAAGAACCATGACATTTAGAAATTGTTATGACACGTATCAATGACTTTCATTAGTCATAAGACAAACGTCAATTTTAGTTAAGAGTCAATATGTATACGTGTTGATTGTTTGATTTTGTATGTACCTCACCATCACTACTATATATAAGACATTATCTAATAGTTAGTATTTATACTAAAATCGAATAAGAAAAATTTCTCTCTGATATCTTTCTAAAAGTTTATCTCTCTAAAATATTCAATGTCTCACCGGCCTAATCAAGTTTTCTTTATACTGATCCGAGCTATTGTTATTTCAGTTTTATAACACATTATCAGCATGATCGCTTTTCGATCGGTATAGTTTAAATTTATATTGTTATAATACTAATTTAAATTTAAACAAGGCTAGATTACTAATTTAAATTTAAACGATGTTATAATGCTAGTTTAAATTTAAATATTGTTAAAATGCTAATTAAAATTTAAACGATACTAGGTTGCTAATTTGAATTTAAACGTTGTTAAAATGATAATTTAAATTTAAATGTTGTTGAAATATTCGTTTAGATTTAAATACTGTTAAATTTAATTTATATGCTGAATGATGCTTATCTAAATTAAATTTAAATGTTATAAAAATAACAGGCTTACCGCCTTAATATGAGTGACTAGGTCTCTATATAAAATATTAAAATATTAATAAAAGATAATTATGTTATCATACTATCCATATTTAAATAATTATTCTAAAAATTATTTTAATGTTTTTAACCAGAAAAAATGGCAAACATTGAGAAGCTCAAATTTCCGACTCTCAAAATAACTGGAGAAAACTATATAGCGTGGACCACAAATGTAGAACTGTATTTGGAGTCTCAAGAATTATCAAACACATTAAAAGAAGAAAATACCTCTCCCCCAAAAGATAAGGTGAATGCGATAATTTTCCTGAGAAAACATCTCGATGAAAATGTGACGCATAACTATGCGCACATTAAAGATCTAGCAGAGCTTCGAAATGCTTTGAAAGGGCGGTTTGACAACCAAAAAATAAATAACTCTCCCGCATGCCTTAGAGGAATGTAATAACCTCAGGTTTCAGGATTTTGTGAAAGTAAAGGAATGTAATTCCGTTATATTAAGGATAGTGTCACAGTTGAAATACTATGGTAAGTCTATTACAGAAGCAGAAATGCTTGAGAAGACTTACGTCACGTTTCATAAAGAACACCGTATACTGCAAGAAATGTATAGGAATTGCAAGTACAAACGGTTTTCTGATTTGATCGTGACACTTATCTTAGCAGAAAAGAATAGTGAACTCCTCCTTAAAAATCATAATTCCCGACCAACAGGAACTATGGCATTTCCTGAAGTAAATGCGACGGATGTGAGAAATCATGAGAGTAAAAGTCAAACCCATCGTGGTCGTGGTCGTCAATGGAATCGCGGACCTAGAAAAACTTACAAGAAACGAGGGAGAGGGTCGTTTAAACGGACTCGACTCGAAGACCCCCAAAAAGAAAAAGAAATCCAAAAGGATTCATTCCGAAAGCGTGATAATCGCTGTTTTAGATGCATAACAATGGGGCATTGGTCCCAAACGTGTATCTTTGTAAGTTATACCAGGAGTCTATGAAATGCAAAGAAAAAGAAGTGAATCTCACTGAACATTTTGAGGGTACATCGCACCTCAATGCTTCAGACTTTGCATGCAATCTCGACGAGACCACTTATGTAGACAAATAAAATGTTTATGATAAGACTCCTAGTTTGCCCATAAGTTTAATGTTTAAAAATAAATTGTAATGTATAATATCTAATGTAAAATATCCTATGTTTTTTAATAAACATAAACTTATTATATTTTACAAACATTTTCAGAAATGGATCAAGGATCAAAAAGAATAATATCAAACAAAAAAGAAAAGGAAATATGTATACCACATAGTGGAACAACACACACTATTCTGAAGGATCATAGATTTTTATCTAATCTAAAACTAGCAAAGATTATTGTCAATACAATATCAGGTCCTGCAAACCTAATTGAAGGCAGTGAGAAAACTAATTTTATGTTGCCTAACGGAACAAAGTTTTTCATTAATAATACCTTATATTTTCCGAATTCCAAGAGGAATTTATTGAGTATTAAAGACATATAACTTCAAGGATATGATACTCATTCCTCAACGGAGAATAGAAAGAAATATTTGTGTATAACTTCTAACAAGTCTAGGAAAAGACTTATAATAGAAAAAATCTCAGAACTTCCTTCTGGTTTGCATCCTACTTATATAGATGCAATTGAATAGACGATTATTGAAAATAGTTTGTTGCCCTAATACTAGTTGGTATTCTTTTAGAGTCCAAATAATTTGATGGGCCTCTACTAAATTTGCTTTACAGAAGAAATGAATGTCGTCTGCAAATAGTATGTCTGAGACAGTCGGACTTGCTCTGGCAATTAAGATTCCTGTAATCTTCTTTTTCTGTTCAGCTATTCGTAATTTCGATATTAGAACCTCTGTGCATAGAATAAAAATGTAGGGCGATAAATGATATCCTTGTCGAAGCCCTCGTTGTGGAGAAATTATTTTATTAGGAACGCCATTAATTAATACTGAATATTTCACGGATTTAATTCAATACATAATACATTTAATCTATTTTTCATGAAAACCCATCTTCCGAAGAAGACTTTCCACAAAATTCCACTCATCCCTATCATAGGCCTTACTCATGTCAGTTTTAATTGTCATGAATTTTCCTTTAATAGTTTTATTGGTGTGGAGGGCATGAAACATCTCTTGAGAAATTAAAATATTATCTGAAATTAATCTACCCGAGACAAAAGCCGATTGGATTTCTGAGACTAATTTTGGTAGAATTTTTTATAAACGTAGGCAAAAAAAATCTTAGAAATGATTTTATAACCTACAATACAAAAGCTAATCGGTCGGAACTCAACCATTTTTGTTTGCCCCGAAACCTTTGGGATCAAGCAAATATTAGTTGCGTTTAAGGCAGGTTCAAAGGAACCTTTCTCAATGAAATCATTAATCAAAAGGATTATATCATCTTTGACTACATCCCAAGACTTTTGGAAAAAAGGCCAGTCATACCATCCGGTCCTGGAGTTTTCCTGGGATCCATCATGAAAAATGCTTTTTTAACCTCTTCTTCTGAAACTCTCCCAATGAGATGATTATTGTCATTATCCATAATTTTTGAATCAATCCCATCTAATGAATTAGGGTCAAACATCGAACTATTCGAAGCAAACAACTCTTGAAAATAACGAGTCACAGGAGGGACATTTTCCTTCATCCAACGATAGAGAGGCGATTGCGACAGGACATACCTTTCCAGCCCTTTACTATCGAGTCAATTAGACCAGGCTTATCAATCCATATTTTTCAAAGATAAATTGTGATTTCCTTTGAATGGCATGTTCCTTAAAGCATCCTAGTATTGGTCGATGATCTGAACTTATCATATCCAAATACTCTACTTCTGACTTCGGGAAAATATGATGTCAATCCTCATTTCCATATGCTTTGTCTAATTTTCATCTAATAACCCCAATATCTAGCACCCCTCTCCATGACCATATATTGCCTAAGGCTGGGAATTCAATTAATCCACAATTACGAAGCATAAGATTGAAATCAATAAAAGAATTAGGATTTCTCATATTCCCTCCTTGTTTTTTATGATTACCAGAAAGCTCATTGAAATCCCCGATAACCAACTAAGGAGAGTTTCTGGTTATTCCGAAGCGGGTTAATCGTTCTCATACTTGATCCCTTAAATTTTGGTTTGGTTCACCATAGATAAAAGTAATGTTTATTGTTTGATTATGGAAAATTAGAGAAATATCAATCATTCTTTTGTTTTTGTAATTTAGCGAGACATTAAACGAGTTAGAATCAAATAAAGCTAACCCATCTCTTAAACCATTTGGTTCAACAAAAATTAAATTATCATAACCAAAATGACCTTGTAATTTCTCCATAAAATTATTATTATCCTTAGTTTCAGAAGGAAATAAAAAAATCAGGACGAAATTTATTCCAATTTTCTCTAAGAAAACATATTGAAACCCTTTTGCCAATACCTTGACAATTCCAATATAGGCTTTTTAACATTAAAAAATAAATCAAACATTGGTGGACTTTTTCTCCACCGCTTTCTTCATGCTAGCCTTCTCCTTAACATTTTGTGGTGTCTTACGTGGGGAGAGTATTTCAAAGGAATTCATCTTTCTTAACGAGACACCTCTCAAAGGTGTAGAGGCTTTGCTTGAAGGCTTCCCTGGTCCGAAAGGTGGTTTTGCTAATGCAGCAACCTGATCCATCTCCTCTTGAATCTTAAGTTCTCTGTCAAAAGCCTCCCTTTGTGCATCAATAAAGCTTTCAACATCGTTTAATTCCTCTAATGAGTTGGGAGACAGCAAACCCGAATCCTCTGCAGAGTGAGTGAGTGTGTCCTCCATTAATAGATCATCGTTATGCACCTCATCTTCATTGAGCAGAGCAACATCACCATCATAGGCAGCAGCTTGATCAGAAGAATTCTCCACTATTAGATTCATGTCATATGTGGAAATCACACCAGTTCCATCTTGAAACAGAGCTCTTCTTGCTTTTTTGGCAGATGCTGATATCGACACTGAACCTTGAGCTAGATTAGTGACAACACTAGAATGAACAATAGGCATGTTAGTGACAATAGTATCCATAGGTCGATTATTGTGATCACCTGCTACATCTGAGACACCCAGAAGATGTTTTTGTCCCAAGTTCTCAACATAATCAGATCTTACAGCAAGCATTTTACTGCCTGAAGCACAAGACATGTCACCTTGTTGGTGGCGATTGTTGTATTGTTTCCTTCCCATTCGATCATGCTTTGGATCCATGGTGACAACTCCTTTGTAGCTACTAATTCTTGGCAGGTTATGAACCCCCCCATTTGCACCAGAACTTGATGTAATTACTGTTTTGGCAGCCTTGTAACATTTAGAGGACTCATGGGTGAGTCTGTTATATAGCTGGGAAAATCCCTCAAGCTTTTCATACTCCACAAGTATGTGCACCTCCTTGCCTTCCACAATCTCAAGATCAATGTTAAAGATGAGAGGTTTCAAACAAGGAAGCTCCAAGTGAATCCGATCTCTGTGTGCCTCAATCGCCAATACTTTCCCAAGAGAAGAGCCATGTTATGATAGAGTAATTGCTGCTTTATACTCAAATGGAACTCCATAAAGCTACACCCAGAACTTAATGGTTTACGGGTAATTGACATCATCCAATGGTTTCCAACGGGCAAGAAAAACCATCCAGCCATCAAACGTCGTTGATCCCAGTTGTAGGATCTCTGCAATATCGGCTTCATGTTCAAATTCGAACTGAAAGCGCCCACATCCCACATTAATACCTGAAACCCGTCCTTCCTTGTGCCAAATCCTCAGCATCATGAAGACAAAAGCATTGACGTCTTGAACTCCCGAGTTTAGGCATCTCCCGAACAAATTTTTTGAACATTTTGCAAACAGATCAGAATTATCGAACTGCGGCATTTTGAGTTTCAATCTTTGGGGAGGAGAAGCACCCTCAGCCAAAGCCTTACTCATCTTTAGTTGAGCCATTACGTGAATCCCCTCGATCAATAATAAGAAAGAAGAAATCAGTTGAAGTTGAATGATACATAATCGTTGGTACAGAAATGCACTATAAAAACCATGAAGATCACAAGAATTGATTTTGATCATTCTGTTTGATCGAAATATAGAAAGATATCTAGTATTGAATCAAACCAAGACAAATTATGCCAGAAATTAGCATGTTTCAAAATAAAATTGAACCAAATCTCAAATAGGAGCAGATTTAGTAATGTCAAATCTGATTCAAACGAGAAATAGGTAATGTTACAGATTTTTAAAATCTGAAATCTTTTAAATTCTAACGAAGGCAGATAACAATTGGAAATTTCCAACCAATCGAACCCTAGAAATTGGGAAACCTTTGAAATCGCCTCCATAAATTCGGTAATCCGATTGAGAATCAAAGATTTAATTGTTGAAAGAATCTTATTATGACATAAACCAAATAGGATATCGAAACCTAAACATTGCACAATACATGTTTCGATTTAGAAATGGAAATAGGGGATTTGGTACCTTTAAGAACTTCAAAAAATTGGAGACAACCGAGAATCTCTTAAGCATACTAGAATCCTGTCCAAATTTGCTCAAAGAACTTCAAAAAAAATCCTCGTCGGAGACGGAGGATAGCAGAAGTCGAGAATCGCCTCATATGTCGCCTCACAAACTGGAAATTTTGGGAAAAAAAAATTATGAGTCAAAATAGTTTATATAGTAATTATTTGTAATCTAAATAGTAAAGAGATATTGTTATTGTTATCATAATATATTCCTAATAACAAATTTTGTTATAATATTTCTTAGACCAAAACAAACCTATATAACACAGTTATCATAATATTTTTAGTAACAAATTGTTATCATAATATTCATAGTAACAAATTTTAGACTAATATCACACACAGTATTTTAAGTTAACGCTACCATTTTATTATATAAGAGCTTATGATCATTTTCCTCAGTGAGACTTCAATATTTATTGGTTTAAGGTTGAAGAATCATAAATTGAGTTTTGTATATCCACTTCAAATTGATCATCATTTTTTATATATCCCTTTATATTTGTCAATGAAATAAGCAATGATGTCTACAGACTATGATTTGTCTCCTTGCGTTTGCGAGGGATATTTGCGAGCGAAAAATGCTATCGCAAATTTGCGATGACTTTGCGAGGGAAATCAATGGCCTCGCAAATTTACGAGGGATTTGCGGTGGATTTTGCGAGGGATTTCCCCGTTGCGAGGGAAATGCCAATTCCCTAGAAAATCCCTCGCAACACAGGTAACCCTAATTCCCTAGCAAATCCCGTGGATTAAAAAGAAACTCAGCCGCTTCTTTTCTTTCTCTCTTCTTTTTGTCTTCTTCTCTTCTCTTCTCTCTTCTCTCTTCGCGATTTCCGGCGATCCTCCTCCTCGCTTCGCTATTTTCGGTGATCCTCCTCCTCTCTTCGAGAATCCTGGCGATCCTCCGAGTCCACCGACTAAAACCGCCACTCCTCCTCCTCTTTCCGCCGAAGTTGAGCCCTCTTCTCCTCCTCTCTTTGCAAAAGTAAGATTTTTCTCCTCTCCTCCTTTGTTTCTTGGTTAATCGTCATAGATTTGTGGTATTTTATGATTTGAAACCTAGATCTAGGTTTATATTTGTTAGATTTTAGATTTTAGATTTTAGATTTCGATTTAGGAGGATGTTGGATCTTAGATTTTAAACGATTTGGAACCTAAATGTAGGTTTGAAACAATTTTTTGACTTTATAAAACGTTTTTTGAATTTATAAAACGTTTTTTGAATTTATAAATGATACACAGGAGTTTTAAACCCTATAAATACTTATTGCAAGTGCACATCAATCAGAGTAGTAATCTAGAGGTCGAATCCACAGAGACCAAGAGTCACATTGTCAATCTTATAGATTAACAATCAAGCTAAGACAATTCGAATGGTTGTGGTTATCAAATAACAGGAACAATTAATTGTATTTTAAATTCAATAAATCAGAGACATCAAGTTCATGAAAATTCTTCAGGAAATCAGAATGATGAATTCAAGCATTATTCAAAGCATAAGTAAAACCGTCTTAAACTCAAAACACACAATATATAGCTAATCCACTTCCGTGGCATCAACTACTTTGTCTAACAACCTAGAATCCTAATTATCGTTGGTCCTAAAAATTCTAGATAAGCATTACAATCAGGTTTGATATGTTCACAAATTTGCCTTGGATCTACTTCCGCAGTCCTATGACAATTGCTCACCAAATGATTTTTCTGGTTATTAAACAATCATTTTCGGTGCATTAACAACCTAGAGATCAAGAGATAGGTGATCAAGCTAACTCAGACATTAATAATACAAGAGGTGAAGAACCATAAGATCAACTCTATCTAGCTTACATTCATTCATTCATCAATTCCTAGAAAAATCCCTAAACTCGATTGGGGATCTACTCACACATAATGAAATCAACACAAGCACTAATCATAGAGAAAGACATAACGAACATTTTGTAAAAAAATTTAATTTAAATTAATTTTATTTTAGTTTTATAATTTATTTAATATTTAATTTTAATATTTAATTATAATAGTTAATTTTAATTTAATATATTAAAATTGTGTCCCTTGCAAATCCTTTGCAAAAACAACCCTCATAAATCACTCGCAAATTTGCGAGGCACTTGCGAGGGAAATCAATTTGTGACTAACGATTAGCGAGTGATTGAAATAACTCGCAAAGGCCATCGCAAAACGTGATTGGCTAGGTATTTGCGAGGGTTTCCTCCCTCGCAAACAATGTGTTTTCTTGTAGTGAAAGACCATGAAGATCACAAGAATTAATTTTGATAATTTTGTTTGATCTAGAAAACTGAGACAAATTATGCGAGAAATTAATCTGTTTCAAAACAAAATCGAACTAAATCTCAAATAGGAGCAGATTTAGTAATGTCAAATCTGAATCAAACGAGAAGTAGGTAATGTTACAGATTTTTAAAATCTGAAATCTTTTGAATTCACATGAAGGCAAATAACAATTGGAATTTTCCAACCAATTGAACCCTAGAAACTGGGAAACCTTTGAAATCGCATCCATAAATTATGTAATCCGATTGAGAATCAAAGATTAAATTGTTGAAAGAATCTAATTATGACATAAACCGAACAGGATATCGAAACCTAAACACGTACACATTGCACAATATAGGTTTCGATTAGAAATGGAAATTGGGGATTTGGTACCTTTAAGAACTTCAAAATATTGGAGACAACCGAGAATCTCATAAGCATACTAGAATCCTAGCCAAATTTGTTCAGAGAACTTCAAGAAAAATCTTCATCGGAGACGGAGGATAGCAGAAGTCGAGAATCGCCTCACAGACTGGAAATTTTGGAGAAAAAACAAATTTATATAGTAATTATTTGTTATCTAAATAGTAAAGAGATGTTGTTATTGTTATCATAATATATTCCTAGTAACAAATTTTGTTATAATATTTCTTAGGCCAAAACGGACCTATATAACATAGTTATCATAATATTTTTAGTAACAAATTGTTATCATAATATTCATATTCATAGTAACAAATTTTGGATTAATATGACACAGTATTTTAAGTTAACGCTTTGATTTTATTATATAAGAGCTTATGATCTTGTTCTTCAGTGAGACTTAAATATTTATTGGTTTAAGGTTGATGAATCATAAATTGAGTTTTGTATATCCACTTCAAATTGATCATCATTTTTTATATACCCCTTTATATTTGTCAATGAAATAAGCAATGATGTCTATAGACTATGTTTGTCTCATTGCGTTTGTGAGGGATATTTGCGAGCGGAAAATGTCATCGCAAATTTGCGATGACTTTGCGAGGGCATTGCGGGGGGAATCAATGGCCTCACAAATTTGCGAGAGATTTGCGGTGGATTTTGCGAGGGATTTTCCCGTTGCGAGGGAAATGCCAAGTCCCTAAAAAATCCCTCGCAACACAAGAAACCCTAATTCTCTAGCAAATCCCGTGGATTATAAAGAAACTTAGCTGCTTCTTTTCTTTCTCTCTTCTCTCTTCTCGAGTTCCGGCGATCCTCCTCCTCTCTTCGTGATTTCCGGCGATCTTCCTCCTTTCTTCGAGTATCCCAGCGATCCTCCGAGTCCGCCGACTAAAACCGCCACTCCTCCTCCTCTTTCCGCCGAAGTCTAGCCCTCTTCTCCTCCTCTCTTTGCAAAGGTAAGATTTCTCTCCTCTCCTCCTTTGTTTCTTGGTTAATCTTCATAGATTTGTGGTATTTTATGATTTGGAACCTAGATCTAGGTTTATATTTGTTAGATTTAAGATTTTGGAATTTAGATTTTGATTTAGGATGTTGGATCTTAAATTTTAAATGATTTGGAACCTAAATGTAGGTTTGAAACAATTTTTTGACTTTATAAAACATTTTTTTTGAATTTATAAAACGTTTTTTGAATTTATAAAACGATTTTCAAAACTTTTTGGATTTTTTAAACATTTATATGAATTTTAAAAATTGTTTTTAAAACGTTTTGGATTTTTAAATGATTTTCAAAAACGTTTTGAATTTTTAATACATTTTTTTGTATTTCTAAAATCATTTTTTGGATTTATAAAACGACTTTTTGAATTTTTAAAATGATTTATTAAATTTATAAAACATTTTGAAATTTTAGTCCATTTTTATGTATTTTTAGAACGATTTTCAAAACGTTTTCATTGTTTAAAACATGTTTATGTATTTTTGAAACGTTTTTCATAATGTTTCGATTTATTTTTAAATATTTTGAAATGTTTTCGGATGTTTGGCATTCCTAACCCCTATTAACATTTTTTTGAGCACCATCGGATCACATCCTACGACATCTCCTGGATCTCAGCATCCGTCGTCTTCGGGATCTCAACCACTTACACCAGGATCTGTTTCCCTTACGCCCGATGCTACTTTCTCCACTTAGCGGAACTACACACCTATCCAGGAGACTAATCTATCGTCGCTTGCCTTTCTCCTACTTGGCTCAGTCAGATCCTAAATTAGCGACCATAATTTCCAGAAGTCGAGTGCGAGGACGTAGAGAATATCAAAGACATATAGAGTTTATTTTGTAATATTAACTTTTAAATTTTGTAAAATATTTTAATTTAAATTAATTTTATTTTAATTTTATAATTTATTTAATATTTAATTTTAATATTTAATTATAATAGTTAATTTAAATTTAATATATTAAAATCGTGTCCCTTGCAAATCCCTTGCAAAAACAACCCTCGCAAATTTGCAAGGTACTTGCGAGGGAAATCAATTTGTGATTAACGATTAGCGAGGGATTGAACGCAAAGGCCATCGCAAAACGTGATTTGCTAGGAATTTGCGAGGGTTTCCTTCCTCGCAAACGACGTGTTTTCTTGTAGTGAAAGATATAATTCTGTTTGATCGAGAAAACCGAGATAAATTATGCGAGAAATTAGTCTGTTTCAAAACAAAATTGAACCAAATCTCAAATAGGAGCAGATTTAGTAATGTCAAATCTGAGTCAAACGAGAAATAGGTAATGTTACAGATTTTTAAAATCGGAAATCTTTTGAATTCAAACGAAAGCAGATAACAATTGGAAATTTCTAACCAATTGAACCCTAGAAATTGAGAAACCTTTCAAATCGCCTCCATAAATTTGGTAATCCGATTGAGAATCAAAAATTGAATTGTTGAAAGAATCTTATTATGTCATAAACCAAACAGGATATCGAAACCTAAACATTGCACAATACATGTTTCGATTTATGGAAATTGGGGATTTGGTACCTTTAAGAACTTCAAAAAATTGGAGACAACCAAGAATCTCATAAGCATACTAGAATCCTGGCCAAATTTGCTCAGAGAACTTCAAGAAAAATCCTCGTCGGAGACGGATGATAGCAGAAGTCGAGAATCGCTTGACATGTCGCCTTGCAGACTGGAAATTTTGGAAAAAAAAAAATTATGAGTCAAAATAGTTTATATAGTAATTATTTGTTATTTAAATAGTAAAGAGATATTGTTATTGTTATCATAATATATTCCTAGTAACAAATTTTGTTATAATATTTCTTAGACCAAAACGGACCCAAATAACACAATTATCATAATATTTTTAGTAACAAATTATTATGATAATATTCATAGTAACAAATTTTAGACTAATATCAGTTAATATTTTAAGTTAACGCTACAATTTTATTATATGAGAGCATATGACCTTTTTCCTCAGTGAGACTTAAATATTTATTGGTTTAAGGTTGATGAATCATAAACTGAGTTTTGTATATCCACTTCAAATTGATCATTATTTTTTATATATCCCTTTATAGTTGTAAGCAATGATGTTTATAGACTATGATTAATCAACCTAGTGATTTTGAAATCGGGTTAAAAATAAAATAAATAATTGACACAATGGAGATATATATGTAATGGTTAGTAAAAAGTTTATACTATAAGAACAATATTAATTATGTTAGCATTATTAAAAATCGGGTTATATAATGTGTTAACGAGTAAATTGTATTCATAATAATAACAATAATAATATTAACAATGGTGTATAATTAATAGTTTATTAATTAATGTTGTTGTAGATATATCATTTATTTATTTTCCGGTCGTGTGTGGATATATCATTTATAATAACTCGATAAAATGATGAATATCACAATAACAAAATATTCATCATACTATATCTTTGTAAGTTGTTTATAAAAGTGAGAAAATATCACTTCATTGAAGACAATCCACATGACCACACAATGGTCAAACATTACAATTAAAAATGAGAGTGATAGAGGTAACATGAACATGATAATTAACAAATATCACTTCATTAAAGATAACCCGCAAAATGGTCAAACATTATAAATAAAAATGATCGATTTATAGGGGTAACACATACATGGTAATTAATAAATATCACTTCATTAAAGATAACCCGCATAATGGTCAAGTATTATAAATGAAGAAGTAGTTATATAGCATCTTTATGATCATACGACTTCCCAAGGATGGTTAGTTGATCAAGACGGGTCTTGATATCCTGAACATATTCATCAATTGTTTTTGTTCCTTCGATGAAGTGTTTGAGCTGATTTTCCAATTGCTTGATATGCCCCTTGCTCGGTTTTGCGTAGGTGGATTCCAAGATATCCTAGACTTGAGCAGCTCAGACAACATGTTGAAGAGGCATGGAGATAGTGCCTAGTAATGCACTATAGATCAGATT
Source organism: Lepidium campestre (assembly GCA_009757365.2). Lineage (NCBI taxonomy): Eukaryota > Viridiplantae > Streptophyta > Magnoliopsida > Brassicales > Brassicaceae > Lepidium > Lepidium campestre. The sequence continues at coordinate 4,615 of WJSH01023518.1, read as the reverse complement.
GTCCTGGTGGATCCACTTGGTATAAGCGGGATTAAGGACAATGACATCACAAATGATAGGCTTGACTAGAGGTATTGCCAAGACCATATCCATGGAGAAAGGACCAAATCTGAAGGCTCCACACAATATAGTTTGTGCTATTGAGCTTTGAGACATGAGAGAGATTGATGTTAAGAACAGAGTATGTGTTCAACGGTTTCTGTTTGGTGGTCATGTTGTTGTTGTCTACCATGGAGGTAGAAGAAAAGAGGTGTGTGGACAAAATTTAGGTTTAAGAAGGCAGGAGATTTGACACCATGTGAATACTGTAAGTGTTAATTTAAAACATGATTTACAAACATATATAGAGCTATTCCACATGTTTAGAGGCTAATTCTATGATGTACAATATTCTAAATAAGGCAAAGAATCACTTGGAAGAAGAAGGCGCCGGTTCAAATGCATTTTCAAAACCGGGGTCAAGCTACATCAAACCACCGATGAGCTATACTCTTTTTCCCCTTGTAGAGTTTTGTCCCAAGTGATTTTCTCTCTAGGGTTTTTAATGAGGTAGTCTAGTCGGATGGCAAGCTTGGCCTTTGGTCCTTAGGCCTTTGGCCTTGAGCGTCTCGACGACCAAGCTTGGGGGAGGGTATTAGTCTATATCAAAGAGACAAGAGGAAGAGGCCGGAGAGGCCGAAGACCTTCAAGGTCAAGAAGGAAAAGAAGAGGAGAGTCAAGGCCGACGTCACCATGATAAGGTTGAAGACCACCCCAAAGACCTCCAAGAAGGAGGAAAATGACCACCAAAGACCCATAAGGGTCACCAAATCATCAAAAGATCATTAAAAGGTCATATGGTACAAGACTGAAAAGTCAACATTTGGACCAGAAAAGTCAACGGATGTGAGGCCGCACGTACCGCAGGACGAGGCCGCATGTACCGCAGGACGAGGCCGCATGTACCGCAGGACGAGGCCGTACGTCCCGTAGCTGCGGCCGCTCTTAACAGTCCCTCTGATCAAGAGTCTATGACCATAAATAGACCACAAGATGGTCTAGATCTGGGAGTCGACACTACTCATTCTTCGATCCAGACGGATAATGATCCCACGGTCTCAAGCACGGATCCGCCGGACCATCTATCCGACCACATGTATGATCCAGCCATAGACTCAGAAGCACTAACCAGTCCAACCAAAGAATCCTCTGAGGTATCTGGACATATTGTTCCAGTACTGCCTCTTCGCCAAAGTACCCGTCCTCGTCACACCCTGGAATTCTACAATAGTCAAGCCTGGCTCTTCCGGCTTAAACGATGGATGTCAAGAATGCCTTCCTTTAAGGTGAACTTGATGAGGAAGTTTACATAACGCCTCAACCCGGCCTTGAATCCAAAATCACCCCCGGCAAAGTCCTTTATCTTCGCAAAGCTATTTATGGCCTCAAGCAATCTCCCCAGGCCTGGTATCACAACTGAGCTTTACTCTACGTGATCGTGGCTTCAAGAAATCTGAGGCCGATCACACTCTCTTTACCCTTCACGGCCCGAGCGGTATAGTCGTGGTCTTGATTTATGTCGATGATCTTATCATCTCCGGTGATGATAAGGAAGGCATCATTACCACAAAATCTTACCTTCAATCTATTTTTGATATTAAGGATCTCGGTGAACTAAGGTACTTCCTAGGGATTGAGATTTGTCGTTCTCCAGACGGCTTGTTTCTTTCTCAACGGAAGTACACACGTGATTTGCTTGTTGAAACAGGAACCGTAGCTTGCAAACCTGCCAAGACACCTCTTGAAGATGGCTACAAGGTCACTTGAAAGGGGGAGAAGGATGATGAGTTGTTCAAGGACATTCGACAATACCTAAGGCTAGTAGGTAAGCTCATTTATCTTATCATAACTCGACCTGATTTGTGTTATGCCGTGAACCAGGTGAGCCAACATATGCAAAGCCCTACAAAGTATCATTGGACCATGACCGAGCGGATACTCAAGTACCTAAAAGGAACCACGGGCCAAGGCATATGGATGGGCAAGAATGGGAGCTCGGACATAGCTGGGTATTATGACGCAGATTAGGCAGGTGATAGGAGTGATAGGAAGTCAACCACGGGGTATTGCACATTTGTTGGAGGCAACCTAGTTACATGGAAGACTAAGAAGCAAAAGGTTGTGGCATGCTCGAGTGCAGAAGCGGAGTATCGAACGATGCGGAAGCTTTCGGATGAGTTAGTATGGTTGAAGGCATTACTCAAAGACCTATGCTGCGAGACAAAGGAACCGATCACTATGCACTGTGACAACGAAGCTGCAATCCACATTGCGTCCAACTCGGTATTCCACGAGCGAACCAAGCACATAGAGGTGGATTGTCACAAAGTCCAGGAAAGAATGGAACAAGGGATAATTCTCCCGTGCTATACGCCAAGTATAGACCAACTAGCATGACATCTTTACCAAAGCCGCAAGTGCCAAAGTTTGCAAACATACCTATAGCAAGCTCGGACTTGTGGAGTCAAGTCACCCTTGATCAAAGGTCCCCTCCTTATAGATGGTCATACTATTTTTCCCTTTCAAGTCTTTTCTCCGACGTGGTTTTTGGCTTGATAAGATTACTAATACATAAATAGTCAATTCTGAGTTTGGCCTAAATTTAAAAGTTTATATGAAAATTGAAATTATTAAACAAAAATATTTGAAATAAACAGGGTCTTATGTTTATGTTAAAATCAGGCCGACGAAAAAAATTATGGCCTTGACTGGGAAATAGTTTTTGAGTAGATTTTAGTTTTTGTTTTTGAAAAAACTAATTTTTAGTCATTCATGTTTCTTAAAAACTAGTTTTTAAAAAATTTAAAACACAGTTTATGTAATAATCTAAGCTTTTAGTTTTTGCATCGTCCTAAAATATAGAAAAACTAGTTTTTGGTAAACTTTACTTCATAAACCAGATTTTATTGGTGTTTTTAGTGTTCCCGTACTATTTCTGTAACCCGTTCGATTTCACTTCGGTTAAGAATAATAAAAACATAAACCGATAGTAATAGGTTATAACAACGCGGTTTAGTTAACTAGATCAAATTGGGCCAATGACTGAGATGCTATTCTTCAAAGGAGAAAGTGACTCGTATACTATCGTCTAATTTCCTCTTATTTTGCTGATTTAATTTAATTAAAGTGTTAAAGAAAAATAGGTAAAATACAGTGTTGTCCTCGGAAGTTGAAAATAATTATTGAATCCGAATATGTAGTAACCGCCTGAACCCGTGATCCAGTAAATAGAATCGTATCTTACAAAGAAAACATGATATAATTGAAGATCGTTTGGTTTAATCCAATTAAACCGGAAATGTTGATAAACCGGCCCGTAAGTAACGACCCAGTAAAATGTTGCCCCAAATTTACCCTAATTTCGCGTTCACTTTCATCCCATTTTCATCTCTGTGGAATTTGGTTAAGTTATGTTGGATTATAGGCACGTGATTGTTGATTTGGTTTTCGTAATCTTAATGTTTTCTTCTATGATTTACAGATGTGAGGTGATTAAGAGTCATAGGTATTGTTTCTGTGAGTGATAGATTATGGTAAAGTGGAGTGGTGATTTGGCTAAGCAATCCGGAATTATTGTTTATTGTTGCTAAATTCATTGGTACTTTGGATTCAATGTTTCATTGTTTAGTATAGGAGTTTTTTGTTTTGTTGTTACATTTGTTTAGTAGACTTAGACACAATTGTTTAGAAATTCAAATGTTTTGAAAGATTTTCGAATTGTTTTGGGGCGAATTCAAAACTTACGGAGGGAGATTTTTCGAAAATTTTGGTTTTCATAAAGAAATACGAAAAATAGAAATAAATTTAGATTCTTATTAGCCCATCATACCAAAATTTGGTAAAAAAAAAAACATGGGGGAGATTCGAAAAAATAAAATTTTTGGAGAGAGAATTAAAAAATTTGACGTAATCTATTTGAATTTTTTTAATTTTTACAAAAACCGTTGTACTAGTTTTGTAGTTATGCATAAATACAAGTTATTATACTTTAGACGTTTTTAAGAAATTAGTAGTTAACCCTATATTAATTTTTTATAAATATTAGTTAAACCTAAGATATTATGGACTTCACCTACATTTATGAAGAGTACGTAA